>JBBPKD010000242.1:0-27935 GCA_038089075.1 Singerocomus inundabilis
ATTCACAACACTTTACCTCTGCACTTTTACTTGTCTTTCCCAACCCCACCCTCCCTATGTGATTAAAAGCTGATGCCTCTGATCTGGCTACTGGTGCAGTATTGTCTCAGCAATGTAAGGATGATCTGTGGTATCCTTGTGCCTTCTATTCCCACTCCTTTTTTAAAGAAGAGTGCAACTACCTCATTTACAATAAAGAATTACTTGCCATTATTAGAGTGCTACAGGAATGATGTCATTACCTTATAGGTCTTTCAAACTTTGAGATTTGGATAGATTACAAGAATCTGAAATTTTGGAAAAAACTGCAAAACTTGTCTCAGTGACAGACCAGATGACATGCCGTTCTATTGGAATACAATTTTCAAATCCATTATAAGCCAGGATTACAGAATGGTAGAGCTGATGCATTATCTCACAGATCTGATTATGGAGATGCTGTGGAAAAAATCAATACAAATATAACCATACTCCCTCCCTTCTCTTTTGCCTGCAATATTTCTATTTCTTTCAGCTTTTATCAAAAAATCAAAGAGTCCACCCTATCTATAACTGATGATGTCCCACATCAGTTTGATTATGATGGAAACTCAGGAGTCTTTAAAAAGAATGGTTATATCTATGTCCTATTGAACCTTCGATCAGAATGTCTTTCTCTTTGTCATGACTCCCCTTTGGCAGGACATTTGGGTCAAGTAAGAACTCTCCATTTATTATTCAGATACTTTGATTGACCAGGTGTCACCAAAGATCTTAAGGCATATATTAAGGGATGTCATATTTGCACTAGCACTAGAGGATATTAACATTTATCTGGAATCATGCCCCTTCCACTCCCCACTGCCACCCACCCATGGAAGGATATCTCTATTGACTTCATTTCTGGTTTTCCTTCTATTTCATCTATTGACTTTGTTTGTGTTATTGTAGATCACTTTTCTAAGGAAGTCATCTTTGTGCCATGCAGCAAGACAATCTCTTCCTCTCAATTGGCCTCTCTTTTTAGGGACCATGTTTGGTGCCAACATGGTCTTTCTAGCACCATTGTTTCTGACAGGGGCACACAATTTATTTCCAAGTTTACTAGAGAACTCTGCAAATCATTGGCTATTGATCAAAAAATCTCAATGGCCTATCATCCTTAGACAGACAGTCAGATGGAATGAATCAATCAGGAATTGATTGCTTATTTGCAGAGCTTTTTTGCCAAGCAACAAACTGATTAAGTTGAATGGATTAAGCTGGCTCAATTCCATCACAACAATTCTTTATCAACCACTACTGGCAATTCTCCTTTCCAAGTCACTCAGAATTATTTCCCTCATTTGGGTTTTGTAGATGCTGATTCCCCATTTGAAATCACATGTGCAAAGGCACATAAAAAAATCCAGCATGCTTTCATAGTGACATGGCAGAAAATGCTCAACAAACCACATGCCTCTGTGACCTTTGTGCCTGAAGTCAGCCAACAGGTTTGGTTATCTATGGAACACTTACGTTTGCCTTACCCCTCACCAAAACTTACTCAATGATGGTTGGGTCCCTATACTATTGAACACATTATGCCTGGAGCAGTACAGCTAAAGCTTCCCACTGCGATGTGGATTCATCCTATGATCAATATCTCATGCATTAAACCCTTCTTTGAGGCTGTTGAAGGCCAATCACCTGTCTGCCCTGATGTGGTGGTTGTTACAGAAGAAGGTGATGAAGAATATAAGGTTGATCATATTGTGGAAGCAAAGATGAAACAGGGACACTTGCATTATCTGGTTCACTGGAAAAGCTGATTTGACTCTGATCGTACTTGGAAACCAGCTTCTCATCTTGCAAATGCTCCAACAGCTGTTTTTTTGTTTTATAAAAAACATCCATCTGCTCCTCGTCCCCTGTAAGTTTCTGAAATCATATTCCAAGATTTATTTAGGCCTTATGAAAATCTCACTTGTTCATCTGGAAGCTGAACATTGAGAGGGGGGAAGTGTTGTGAATCTGTTCAGACACTTGTATGATTCCCTTTCTTTTTCTTATCTTATCTTATCTTTCAGATCATGTGATCATTTCACATCTTCACATATTCACAAGGTCATGTGATATTTTCACCTCTTCACACCTTTACCTTTTTATCATTTCATATCTTCACATGGCATCTGCATGTTTAGAGTTATGCTTTTCTTCCATTCTGCCACACCATGTGCTATATATGTGTCATGCTTCTGAACATGCCCATCAGGCATGGCATGCTTCCTTTTAATCTCTGATTGGCTTCCTAACTTCTTTTCCATTTGATAGAAGCCTTTTTTTAATTACTGTTCACTTCTTTACTCACACACTGCTTGGTTTGTGTGTGTTGCAAATGCAAGGAAGCTATACTGCCAACTACCATCTTCCATGGTCCTGTTGGGCAACCTGGCATCTTCTCTACAGGGCTTAACCATAATGTCAGGTATGAGAAGTGCTGAATAGCAGAGAATGGGGGAATGGGGATAAGAATAGGGCTAACAGTGGGACTGGCTTCCATTTAGAGACTTCTAGCAAACTATTGCATTGCTATAGTAGATGTAGCACTCTTGCAGCTAGTCTCTGTCTTTCTCCTAATGCTGGCAGCTTTCTGACAATGTAATTGTATATGCATCACACCTGGGTGCTTGGGTAATCACATGACTATTTGGCAGGAGTCACCCAGTAGGCTCATAGGCCCCTCTGAAATGTGTTGTGACTGCAAAGGAGCAGGCACTGCCTAACCTATGACTCTGTGGTCCTGTCGGGCGACTCGGTCTCTTCGTATGGGGCTGAACCTATAATGTCGGGCAAAAGAATGCTTGGACAGCAGAGAGGGGGATGCAGGTAGAAAGAAGGGGCAGATGATGGAGGGGGCCCACTATAACGAGATCTCCTAGTGTACTATTGCAATGCTATAGTAGCAACTGTACTTTTGCAACAGTGCTCTGTCTTCATTCTAATACATGCAGCTATCTGCATGCATAATCATTGTCGAGCCAAAGGGGCTCTTGGGTGATCGCGTGATTATCTGGAGGGTATCACCCTTTACAGCGTGGTGCCACCAAGCCATGTAGGCTTCTGAAATAAATTAGTAAACTGGTAAAGACTGGTTTGCATACCGCAAGTCGGGGATAAGACTTGACATGGGATATGAGCTTGCTGACTGGACTGGAAGGGGTGAAGGTTGGCTTTATCTCCAGCTAACCTCACTCCTGAGCACCATTGCTGGCAGGCAGGCGAATAGTCAGCGACTACTTGCGCTTAACTTCACTAGGCCACCTATTGCTAGGCAGGGTAGGAGAGGTAACAAGTGGATTAGGCTGGGGGGACACCAGCCATCTTATAACCCCTTATATACGGTTACAGGTAGTACACAGACCAAGCTGTGACATTGTCTAGGGTATACAGTAATTAATGGGTAGAGGGTTGTATTGTAATAGTCCATGAGGCAGCGGTAAGGCTGGCCTTGATGCAAACACAAGTTAAGGCATGAGGTTGAGAAGATCAGAAGCATACCTCATGCTAGAATATGAAATGGATGATCAATCACAAGATGTGAAAGATCAGGAGGAGGATTGTGGAAGAGATCCATCAAGGATTTTGTAGGGTCATGAGAGTGATTGTACCGATCGAAGGGAAAGGGCAGAGATGTAGAAGGCATGGTAGCCTGTAGGTGATGATCAAAGATTGATGATTAGTGTGATGTCATGAAGGGGTGAAGAGAGATAAGATTGTGAGTCATGTGACGAGGTGAAGGCGTGAAGTGTGAAGGGACAGAAGAGTCACATAATCAGGGAAAAAGAATGGTTATGATATTTCGTAAGTTCACAACAAAATGTCTGATTAAATAATATAATGAGTGTGTGATATACTGGTAGATCTTGGGTTCTAGTCTTCCTGGGATATGAGCTGGTACTGGCTGGCTGGAGTAGAGAAGTGGGATGGCTTCATCTCTGGATAACCTCACTCCTAGACATCATTACTGGTGGGTAGGTGAATAGTCATCTTCTACAAGTCAGAGTGCTTACTAGGCCATCTATTGCTAGGCAGGGTAGGAGGTTAACAAGTGGATTAGGCTGGGGGGACACCAGCCAACTCACAACCCCTTATATACAGTACAAAGGTGAGCACAGACCAAGCTGTGCATTGTCTAGGGTATACAGTAATTAAGAAGGCTATGTAGGGTAAAGGGTAATGTCCATGGTGCAAACACAAGGTAAGGCAATGAGGTGAGAAGATCAGAAGCATATCTCATTGCTAGAAGCATGGAAAGGGTGAATGATCACAAGGTGTGACCAATCAAGGAAGTGATTGTGGCAGAGATTGATCAACAATCCTGCAGGATTCATGAGAATGATCATACTAATTGAAAGGTGAGGCAGATATAAAGAAGGCATTGCTGCCTATAGGTGATGATTGAGGGTTAGGAGTGATTGGTGTGATGTTGTGAAGAGGTGAAGAGTATGAAGGTGTGATCATGTGACAGGGTGAAGGCATGAAGGTGTGAAGGAACAGAGAAGGTCACATGATCAGGGAAAGATGAAAGTCATGAGAATTGCAAGTATAACTCTTGTATCATAACACTATCCCCTCTCTAGGATTGGATTCCAGATGATCCTGAATTAAGGCATAGCATTGAGTCATAAAACAATTGCAATGGCTAGCAATCATCTTGGTCATAAAGGGTGGTGGGAGGGCAGAGGTCAAAGGCAAACATTGACAGAATGCAGTGTGTGAGGGCAAACTTGAAAATGAATATCCAAATTACTCTTGACTCTTGAACACCCATTTTCCATATTTGAAATGGTAAGACTGAGAGTGCAGGGTATGGCCTGCAGAAGGATTCATTAAAACCAATCAAAAGATTGGAGTACTTGATAAAAGAAGGAAGGTTTGAGAGAATCTTGCCAAACCTGTAAATCAAGCAGGAAAGGGAGAATAGTTTAGAGTTGATTACAGACTAAAACACTTTATAGTCTTATTTAGGACTTCAAAATCTGCATTGCAGATGACCATGATATTCTCAGACAGCATCACCATTGATCTCAAAATTGATTTCATAGTTTAATGTCTTTGAATAGATGGACGCTCAATTTAAAGTCTTCAGCTAGACTGCTGCTTGGTTTAAAGTCTCCAGCTGGACAGAAGGGCAGATACTTTTATATCCTAGGGAATAGAATCTTTTGCCTACTACTTCATCATTGGCTTTATGGTTTGATGTTGACCGTTACTACTTCCAAATCAGCTTCAGCAATTAATTCAAGGAGGAGTGAAAGAGTGTTGCAATTGTAATTCAGATGTTTCTCTTGATTAGATCCAATTCTTGACAGGGGCCTCACTTCGGAGAACCAACAAATAATTAGTGTCTTGAATCTTCAAATCTTATGAGATAATTCTTTTCACAATCTGTTGAACTGGCACTATTTAGCTGCCATTCACTAGCTACAATTATGTAGAATTACATTGTAGCAAAGGCCCCTATTGGCCGCTTTTACCAAGATTAGATAAGGTACTACTATACAGTAGATTAGATAACCTTATCTCACACCTCCTGTATATAGAGCTTCTAGCTCCACACTACTATACAGAGACAATTAGAGACAAATAGAGTGGTTCACTACGTCTCCACCACCTGATAGAGCCTGAGAGGTTCCTCCTTTGCTGGCACCCTAGTGGTTGCCCACCTCAGTTCAACACAATCTTGACACAAAGAAGGAGTGGCAGTTTCTTTGATGAGCAGGAAAACACCAAAAACCTAGAAATGATCTGAGTGGTCACAGAGGGTATGCTGGATACTTGACCATGTGAACTTGATCAAAAGATAGTTTATAGTCTTTATGGACTCTAGACAGTTTATTGTCATACTAAACTAGATAGATTATAGTCATTCCAGACTAATCATAGTTTATAGTCATTGCAGACTACATAGAAAGCTTTGATGTAATCTCTGCAATCAGTTTTTTAAGGAAAACATATTTATCCTCATGTCTGAGCTGAGTTTAACTTCTTTTAATACTTTTTATATTTCTTTTGTGTCTTTTGTGTTTTGTATATTCTTTTTAATGGTTTTCAAAAGAGAGAAATGAAGAGGCTGGTAACATAATTGAGGATTGGCTTGACATTTTGATTAGTCAAACACCTTGTCATTACATGGACCATCTTCACAAAATTGGAATAATGTTCAAAGGTGCCAAATCTAATCTTAACTTGGGCATTTTCTAAAAGAAACTGAAAAGAAAAGAAAAATAAACCTTTTAAAATCTTGTTCAGGATCAAAAGAGTTTCTGTTCATCTCTGGAACTATGATGTTTTATGACTGGGCCAAATGTCAGATCATTTCTATTCTGATCAAGAACTAATGATCATTGAGTTAACAACCACCAGAAAGTTTTTAATGTCTACTTCAAGATATAATATAAACTTGATTCCTTGAATTCTTGATTCTAGACTCTAGGCGCAAGCCTCACTTCACAAAGGATGAATAACTGGCAGCTTCGAGTTGTTAAACTTCAGAATTCTTGAAACCTTGAATATATCTTCCAAGTTTAATGATAATGTGGATGGTTGGATAGTTTTACAATGTATCAGGTTAAGTGTTTTTGTCTTGGATTACTTTGATTCTTTTTTCCATCAAAGGCCTCACTCCACTTAAGGTGAATAACTGTTCTTCAGATAATTAGACCTTGGCTTTCTTTGACTAGAATTGTTACACTTGAACTTGGGAGAGCAAGCGTAGACCCTTGGGGTTAGACAACGTCTGACTAGTGAGTTCGAATGACGAGGGTTAAGGGTTCTGGCACATAGCATAACCCAAGTCGTTGCCTAAGTACGCGTTGTTCGCGAAGTCTTGAGGCATGATAGACAAAGTGTAGAAGTCAAGGCAACTGGTATTGCCGGAGTTACAATGGTACAATGCGTAATGCAAGGGAGACGAAAGCTAAGGTATGGGTACCATGTACACTAGTTTATATACATAGGGGACATGCGCACGGACCATGTGGCACTACCAAGTCATGCGGAGTCATGACGAAGGCTAAGTATATCAACCAATAGAAGAACGAACGTTGACCTAAGTTGCGCCAAGCTATACGTGGAATAGAAGAGCAGAACGGAGAAGTATAGGCGATGGCATAAGGGCGATGAAGTACGGTCAATGGAGAGGAGAATTAGAAAAGGGAGAAAGTGCACTACGAGATGGGTGGTGTATATGAGGAGTGTGCAGTGTCTATGGATGTAAGAGCGAGTGAAAAGAAGAAGTTGTAACAATACCCCCCCACTAGGCATGAGCGACCGCGCGACATTTGAACGTCCGAGTCAGATTTTGAGCGATTGGTTGACCAGGGAACCCGTCATGTTACCATAAGCCGTGTCATCATAGATGTCATCCCCGTAGTCCTCCATGACTGAGGAGGGGGCAGGCAGCGAGCGATCACAATGGGAGGTTCGTGAGCGAGGTGGTGGAACGGGGATAGGACGGCGACGTCCCCTTGAGGCAGTGGTGTGGCGAATAGGAGAGTGAGCGAGGGAGGATGGATTGGAAGAATCCGTTGAAGGCGACGGGGGTGGAGATCTGGGTGTGGTCATGTTGACGGTGAGGGTGCGTGGGTGTCGTAAGTTGCACTGTGCTTGGGTATGCCCTGGATGCCAGAGCAGGCAGGTCGGGCATTGGTAGTACGGGCAGTTGATACGGATATGCCCTAGACATTGACAGTGAAAGCACGCCTCTGCATAACGAGGGTGGGTAGGAAGGAGGCGTACTTGTCCATTCCCACCAGACCAGTAGGATTCTACTCGCTCAGCGATGAAAAGCTCCTCGAGAGATAAGGGAGAGGAGGTGGCCAAAGGGATATCCGCCGTAAGGTGGGTGACGTTTGCCTGATGGCGTAGGTATTGGTCGAGGTTGTCTAAGAATTCCCCGAACTCCAGTTGATATGCGAGTTCTATTAGCGCGGTTTCCATTTGAATGGTTACCGTGTGCATGATGGATTGGAGAAACGCGTTCATGGCGTCAGCGTTGGCATGAGGGTGAGTGGCTCCTCCGTGAAGGCGGTGGAGGGCAAGAAACGCTTGATAGAGGGCGTGTAGCGGGGAGTTCATATCGAGGTGGGACTCAATGGGGATAGACATGCGAGAGTCCAGGGTAAAGGCTCTGACTTGGAGTGCGTAGTCGGGGCTTGGGTAGCCGTCTCTCATCCTGTAGGCGGACAGGGGTAAGTCTACAGATACCAAAGGCACAGATGGAATGTGGTTATCAAGAAGAGCATTAACAGAAGGGCTCTCCTCAGTCAAGGAGAGGTTCAAAGGATAAACAACAGGCAGTGCAGGATTAAAAAGTGGAGATGTAGCAGTTGGACTTCCTGGGGTAGGAAGTTTGTGGTTTGGGGTAACGACGGGGGTAGCGACATTGGAGTTGGTGATAGATGATTCACTGGAGATGGAAGAGCTTTGGAGGGAGATGGCCATGAGTGTGCGGTGGATTTCTTTGAAGTGATACGTGGTGAGAGGTGGTTGAGATCAGGGAGAAAGTCGTAGTCGTTTTTTATAGTCTTTCAGGAGGTCTGGGGCGTGAGACATTTCTTCTTCTGGGATCCAAGAGTCATCTTCCGGTGGGTATCCTTTCCATTGGATCAGGAATGAGCAGCGTGCTGCGGTTCCTTTGTGTTTCAATATCCGCTCAATTTCGTATTCTTCTTCACCATCAATCAAGTCCGGCGGTGGTTTTATCTTTTCTGGGTGTAGGGTGGTGTCATGTGAGTATCGCGATAAGAGAGAAGCATGGAAGATGGGATGGATTTTCCAGGTTTTTGGAAGGTGAAGTCTGTAGGTGACGGGGGACAGCACTTCTTCGATTTGAAAGGGACCTTCTCGTTTTTGAGTGAACTTCGGGTTCATTACCTGTCTCTTAAGGTTAGTGGCCTCTAGCCATATGCAGTCGTTCTTTTTGAAAGGGGAGAACTTTCCCTTATACCTGTTTTTCATGAGTTGTCAGGCCAAGTCATGTGCTGCGAGGGCTTCTTTTCTGATTAGTATTAGTGAAGTAATCCGAAGGTCAGCTGATGGGGAGTTAGACGGAGAAATTACTTCTGGTATGGGATGTGGTTCGTATCCCATCATTAGGAAGAATGGAGATTTGTTGGTTACGGAGTGTGGTCGGTGGTTGTGCGTGAATTCCGCCTGTGTAATAGATTCAGTCCAAGAAGTAGGGTAGTTACCGCAGTAGATGCGTAGGTAGGTTTCTATCTCCTGGTTAACTCATTCGGTTTGACCGTCAGTTTGGGGGTGGTAGGCAGTAGAAAGGGCTAGGTCGTATTTCAAGAGTTTTCCCAGGGCTTGAGCGAACTGGGAAGCGAATTGGGGTCCCCTGTCAGAGATTAGTTTATCATACAAACCGAACCGTTTGTACACGGATTCGAAGAACAATTGGGCAATGTTTGCGGTGGTGGCAGTTTTCACCGTGGGACATAGAATTACCCCCTTCATAAGTCCATGGTCCACCACGACCAAAAGGGAGTCGAAACTGTGGGAAACAGGGAGGTCGGTGATGAGGTCGCAGCTGACCTGTCGGAAGGGAAGAGTAGCTTGGGAAGGAATAGGGATTGGAGGTGGGGAGGACGGATGTGTATTTGTCTTGTTTGCCTGGCACGTGGTGCAAGAGGAGACGTAGGATTTGATGGAAGTGGCGAGGCCGGGCCACCAGTAGTGAGGGGAGATAAGCATGTGAGTTTTCAGGAAGCCAGGGTGGCCGGCCAATGGGTGGTCGTGATAGTTTTTTATAATAGTAGTACGGAGGGATGGTGGTATGTAGACACGGTTGTTGTAGAGAAGGAGGTCGTTGACGGATTGGAAGGAGGAAAGACGGAATCGAAGGAACACCAGTGAGGAGGATTCCAGTTGTTGCAGGATTCCCAAGGCGGTGGGGTCCGATGCCGTGGCCGAGGTGAGGATATTCGTGAGTTGAGCATCTATGAGGTTGATAAAGAGTGTGGATGGGAGTAAGGTTACGTCTTGGTTGTCCATGGGAGAGGGGTGGTGGTCTACTCTCTGGGACAAGGTGTCTGGGGCAGATAGCTGGGAGCCGGGTACGTGTTCCAGTTGAAGGTTGAAGTCTGCTAGATCTAGGAGCCATCTGGCTTGTCGGCGATTGAGTTTTTGTGCCTCCTTGAAATATGTGAGATTTTTGTGATCGGTCTGAACTCGCACCAGAAAGGATCCATTCATTAGGTAGTGTCGCCACAATTTAAGGGCTCGGATTATGGCGAGTAGCTCCCAGTTGTAGATGTCGTAGTTTCGTTCAGCAGGGGAGAAGGACTAAGAGAGGTAGGAACAGGGTTGAAGTTGACCATGTTCGTTTTCTTGCATGAGTACGGCTCCAGACGCTACTAGGGAGGCGTCTGTGGCGATGGTGAATGGTTTATTTACGTCAGGAAAAGCGAGTACTGGTTTGGAGAGGAATAGGGTCTTGAGTTGGGCGAAGGATTGTTGGCACGCTGGCGTCCAGTTCCAGTGGTGGTCTTTCCTAGTTAGCTCAATGAGGGGTCAGACGATATTAGAATAATTTGGGATAAATTTTCAGTAAAAGTTAGCAAACCCTAAAAATGATCGAGTTTCCTTAACAGTGGTTGGGGTCGGCCATTGAGCGATGCCGTCTAGTTTGACTGGATCCATGGCGATGGATCCCTTTTTTACTACCATGCCTAGATAATCGACTTGTGACTTGTTGAAGTTGCATTTTTCGAGTTTGAGGTGAAGACAGAGTTCCTCCATTCTTTGGAGAACTCAATTTGTCCGTAGATCGTGGGTTTCCTGGTCTGGGGAGAAGATTAGCAGGTCGTCCATGTAAATGACTAACCATCCTTCCGCAATTAGGTCGTGGAAGGATTCGTTCATGAATCGTTGGAATGTGGCTGGGGAGTTTGAGAGTCCGAAGAACATCACCGTGGGTTCGAATAGTCCTTTGTGAGTGAGGAAGGCGGCTTTCCATTGATGTCCTTCCTTGATGCAGACGTTGTTATATCCCCATCTGACGTCGAACTTGGTGAACACTTTGGCGTCTTTGAGTTTATCTATGAGGTCGGGGATTAGTGGTAATGGGTATGCATCACGGATAGTATGTTTATTTAAGTAGCGGTAGTCTTGACAAGGGCGCAGTTTTCCGTCTTTCTTTTTGACGAAGAAGAACGGGGATGCTTGTGGGGATTTGGATGGTCGGATTTTTCCAGATTTGAGGTTTTCTTCGATAAATTCTTCAGTGGTTCGTCGTTCCTCGGCGTTGAGGGGGTAGAGTTTCCCAATTCGGGGTTTGAACAAGTCCTTGAGATTGATTTCATGGTCGTAGGACCGGGTAGGTGGTATTTGATCGCTTTCTGATGGGGAAAAGACCTTTGCGTATCATTGATATTGTTGGGGTAGTTCCGTTTTCTGTTTGGAGGGTAATGTGTCGATAGCCAGTTGGGTGGAGGTAGTCACTCGTATAAACCGTCGTCCTACTCGTTGGATGTGTTGGACGGAGGTTTTGGCTCTAGCCACGGTTTTCTCCAGTTCATCTTCCAGCGATTGGGCTTGGAGATAGTTGAGGAAGTGGTGACTTTCTTCCTTAAGCATATGGATGTGTCGTGGGGGAGGTCTTCGCTTGGATAGGATGGAATCTTGGTGGGCGAAGTAGTCTTGGCGATGTTGTTTGTATGCTTTGGTGTCGTTGGTGGCTGTTCATAAGGCTGCGGTTTTGTTGACCCAGTCAATTTTGGGGTTATGTCTTTGTAACCAGGGCATTCCCAAAATAACGTTATTACTTCTGCAGTTGATGACAATGAAACGTGCTTGGTGTATAAACAGTCCCACTTTGATAAATTGGGTGGTTTGAAACTTGGCTAGTCTTTTCTAATTGGAGGATGCGTCTACATTGGAAATCCGAATTGGGGTTTCCAGTCGTTGAAGGGGAATTTTGTGTTTTCGTACGAATTCCCAATCTATGCAATTAATCTCTGCTCCACTGTCGACGAGAGCACAGGTGTTGACGCTTTTGGTTGCCGTACAGAATTTTATGGGTAAATTCATGGAATTCATGGATTTTGGTAATACAGAGGCAATGGTAGAGAGGGAGGACACTTGCGTCTCTGGTGTTCTCCCCTTTAAAAACCCTTCACAACACTAACTCCCACCACCCCCTTGTATTCATCTTTACTGTCGGACACCTCCTCGAGGAGGGGTAGCTTTTCTACCATAGTAGTCCGAGTCTTCTTCATTCATGAAGGAGGTGGTGTGGTATCCTGGAAGGCGGTGCATTGGGCACTGGTATGACCAGGTTTTCAGCATCGAAAACAGAGGCCTTGCTCTTGACATTTCTTGCGTTCTGCAGGGGTGAGTTTCTTGATTTTGACGGCGTCCACTTCCATGGTGTCAGGATCCTTGGCGTGGAATTGTCTATAGACAAACGGGGCCTTGGTTCCATGGACTTGTTGGGCAATTTGGTTAGCCTGTTCATTCTGGGAAATGAAAGATACTGCTCATTTCTTCCATTGTTCAATCTCTTCTGGAACCATTTCCATTGCGAGAATTCTTCTCATGATGGGAATGGGAATTCCCGCGGAGTAGTATCCGATGAGGACATGGTTCTCGGTGATGCCCGCTTCTGTAGTCTTGTTGGAGAAGGTGGCATTGTACTGGTTAATGTCAGGGTCGTATTGTTTCTTTTTGGCGTCGTAGCGCATTCTGGTATGGGTTAGCCAGTGAATGGCGTTAGTTATGGTATCGTGGTGGTGGAACGTAGCTCGGAAGGCTTTGACAAAGTCTGTGAAAGTGCCCATGCTAAGGGCGCTGGTGTCCAGGTCATAGGCTTTGGCTCTGTAGTTGTCGGCCCAGGTCTTGGCCGAGTCTTTGGTCATGTGAGAGAGCGTGTAAGTGATCTTCTTGGTGTTTGTGTTGTATACATCTGCATTGACGTCTAGGTACACAATGACGGTTGTGAGCCATGCTCTAGAGTTCTTGTAGTCACCATTGTAGGGTTCAGGGACTCCGAGACGTAGTTCGACTGGTTTGGAAGACATTGGTTCGGTAGAGGTGGTAGTGGGGGAAAATATGAGATGTCGGTGTCTGGGTTCAGGGGACGGTGGCGTGGGTTCTCTGGGGATCGAAGCGTGCACAGATAGCGTGTGGCTAAGGGCAGTGATGATACATTCCACTTGTTGGTCGGATGGGGTGATCTCGTGATCGGAGTTAGTAGACTCTGAGGTAGAGGGTTGTGACTCTTCGGGGGACGATTGTTGCGCTAGAGCACAAGTGGTTCTGGGGGACCAGAATGGGTTGACAGTGGGTCGCTGAGAGTTGGATGTGGTGTATGGTATTGCGCACTAGCTGAAACTAGGCGCGATGGGTAGAGCTTTCATCTTTTGTTACGCTTGAACTTGGGAGGACAAGCGTAGACCCTTTGGGTTAGACAACGTCTGACTAGTGAGTTCAAATGATGAGGGTTAAGGGTTCTGGCACATAGCATAACCCGAGTCGTTGCCTAAGTACGCATTGTACACGGAGTCTTGAGGCATGATGGACAAAGTGTAGGAGTCAAGGCAACTGGTATTGCCAGAGTTACAAAGGTACAATGCATAATGCAAGGGAGACAAAAGCTAAGGTATGGGTACCATGTATACTAGTTTATATACGTAGGGGAAGTGCACACGGACCAAGTGGCACTACTGAGTCATGCGGAGTCATGACGAAGGCTAAGTATATCGACCAATAAAAGAACGAACGTTGACCTAAGTTGCGCCAAGCTATACATGGAGTAGAAGAGCTGAACGGAGAAGTATAGGTGATGGCATAAGGGTAGCGAAGTGCGGTCAACGGAGAGGAGAATTAGAAAAGGGAGAGAGCGCACTATGAGACGGGTGGTGTAGACGAGGAGTGTGCAGTGTCTATGGGTGTAAGAGCGAGTGAAAAGAAGAAGTTGTAACACTGTCACACAGATGCCAGTATTAGGATAGTGACAGAACCCACTTGCAAAAGTAGTGTGGTTACTATAGCAGTGCAATAGTCCACTAGAAGATCTTGTACAGTGAGACTCCCCAAAGCTCTGCCCCCTCTTCCATTCCAAATTCCCCTTTCCACTGTTCAGCAATTCTTACATCCAACATCTTATGGTTAAAGCCCTGTAGAACATATGCCAGGTCACCTGACAGGACCATGGAGTTTGGTTTGGCAGTATAGCTCTCTTGTGCTCACAACACCATGGACCCTATAAGAGAAGATTTTTCACTGGTAGTTCAAGCCTTAGTAAGGGGGTAATGTTACGATTTGTCCCCTGACTACTCTTTTCCTTGCTACACTCACTACACTCATCTCCCTAGACTCATGTACCTTACTGCCTATGCCTCTAGTCACCTGCAAGCTCACATGACCTCCAGAGTACTCCTGATCATGTGACCTATCACATGACCTCCCCACCATAGATCTCTAGACTCTCCCACTTGTCTAGACACCTCATGACCTTCTTTTGACTTGTTCTATGCTTTTCTAACTGCATAGCCCTTGACCCTCTAGCCTCCCTGCTAGATCCTTGCCTATGACCTTGCACACCTCTCATGCCTCTCACAAGACTCCCTCATCACATGTCTCCATCACATGTCTCACCACATGATGCTCACAAGACCAACCTCAACTTCTTGTCACATGCCTATCACATGTCTTGTGTCTCACATCTGCAAGTCTCACCCCTAGGCCTCCCTCAAGTCATTCCTTGTCACCTGTCTGGTGAATCCTGCTAATACTATCAGGGCTTCTTCCTTCTACTCTTCACTTCCATACCCTGATGAGTTTCCTTTGTTCCACCATTCTGCTTATTTGATATTGCCTTAACTCAGTTGATGGTCTTCCTACCATCTCCTTCACCTCCTGTCCATGACAGCAGCCCCTAGACCCACCATATGTTTTACCATACTTACAGTTATCCCTATGCCCATCCCCTTCACCCTGTTCATGGTCTATGCACCATCCCCACATATATATATACCCAAGCCATAGCTACATCATACCTTAGCTTTATTCTACATTTGTACTGGACTCTATATCCTTGTACCTCAGCATTGCACCTAGACTGGCTTCCTTGTGTACTGCTGGTACACATTGTACTCCATTCCCTAGCTTGCAATATATTTGCTTGCTTCCCTCCTCGTCTGCTGGCTTCCTTGTTGTTCAGCAAGTCCAGCAAGAACCCCTATCAACTCAGAGGTTATCTCAGAGTTCCCTCGGGCTCTAGATGAGTAGAGCCACTCAGTTCACTTGCTAACAGCTTAGTAGAAGCCCTTGTTGTCCTCTTCCTTGTCCCAAAGCCACAGAAGAGTCCTAGCAAGGTCTACACCTGACTCTACCCAGGCCAAGTGTAATAGAAATGGCTAAATGTTGTCACCTTCTACCTTGCAGTAAACACTGATGTATACAATACTAATGCCAAGCAAATAGCATTTGCTTTATTCTACATGACTAAGGGATTGGCCTCTACTTGGGCTGAGAACTTCAGAATCCAAGCTTATGATGAAACCACCACCATCAAAATGGGAACTATTGCTCAATTTAGAATAAAGTTCTGCAAATCATTCCAACACCATGACATGATCATGAGTGCCATCCACTGGCTCACCCACCAATACATGGAAAAAAAAAAGGGTACATGAAAACCCTCCATTACTGACTACATCAATTCCTTCCAAAACAATGTCACCATTGCCAGAATCAAGGACAAAAGTGTCCTTATTGGTTACTTCTCTGCAGGGATTCCCCCCTTCATTATAAGACGCATACTCACAATGGACACCATATCAGATAAAATTGAAATCTGGTGACAAAATGGGAGGAATCTACCCACTCTGGTGGGCACAGGCAGCAATGGGATAGTAGGATTGAATGCCAAGTGAGACTTACTTGACTTGCAGATGTGCTTGATAGTGAAGCAAGGTAGGAGGTAATTCCTAACACTTGTGGGGGTAAGTAATTGTATGTATTTGCTTAGAGGAATATCCTCTGTACATGTGGGTTTATATACTTGCTATCTAGTGTGTTAAGTAATCATGTATATGTGTCTGAATGGCCTTATTCTGAGTACATATGGTGTTAGTATCACATTAGTATGATGCAATCCACCTAGTCATGAATGTTGCTAAGTGCATGACTCAGATATGGTGCAATACATAGCCATAATGATGTCATTCCTATAGTGATCATTAGATCTCTGAGTCTTCCATAGTCAGAATGACTAGGATCAAGTCAGGTTGACTCAAAGGAGTCAATAGAAGTTAGTATAACTCTTGGAGAGTCATATTCTAGACTTGGTTAGATTAAATAGTTACTGCTCTCTATAATCTAGATTAGATCAAGGTCTAGAGCACACTTATCTTATCTATGATCACTTTGTCACTCTCCATCACTTTAAAGATTTATGATTTAATTTCAAGAATAAGAGTATAGAATTAGCTTCTCCCTGTTCTTGGTGAACTTATCTCAAGTAAGATTCTTGGTGAAGATATCTGCTTTCTATTCTCCAGTTTCGATGTAGAAGAGATCAATGAGTCTTTCTTGGACAGCTTTCTGAATGAAATGATAGGGGATTTCTATATGCTTTGTCCATTCTTTTTGAACTGGGTTGAATGCTAAGAATATAGCTTCTTGATTATCAACATATAGCTGGAATGTTGGTAGCTCTTTCCACAATTCTGCAAAGAGTGTTTTGATCCAACTAAGTTGTTTAGCAACTTCAGTCATGCCAACATATTCTGCTTCTGTTGAAGAAAGCATAACTTTTCTCTGTTGTCTAGATAGCCATGAGACTATCCCATTTGCAAGGAAAATACAATAACCAGTGGTTGATCAATAAGTTTCAATATCTCCTGCCCAATCAGTGTCACTGTATGCCAAGAATCCTGAATGTGATTCTCCTTGATAGGTAAGGCATAGATTTCTGGTGGTAGCTAGGTATTGTACAATATAAAGTGCACAATTAAGATGATTCTCAGTAGGGTTTGCTGAGAATTGTGACATCTTGATAACTGTGTAGGCAAGGTCTGGTCTTGTGCCAAGCATGATGTATAACAATGATCCAATGACCAATTGATAATGACTTCAAAGAGTAGGATTTGATTCTTCATTAGATGATGTGGGATTATGGTCAGAAGGTAATGGAATATGTGTAGGTCAACAGTTTGTCATGTTGAAGCATTCTATGACTTTGTCAGTGTATTTGATTTGATCAAGTCTCAGTAATTGCTTAGAATGATTTCTGGTAATATGTATCCCAAGATATTCTTGAGCTTCTCCTAAGTCTTGGCTTTTCCATATTTTCATGAATTGTTTCTTCTTCTCTTTGAGAAGTGTGAGATTGTTTTCAATATGAAGAACATCATTAACATAGATTAACATGATGACAATATCTTTTCCCTGAAATAGAATATATACTTCTGGATCAGAATGTATTCTCTTGAAGCCCATCCTTAATAGGGAGTCATGGACAGCTTTGTTCCATTGGAGTGCAGCTTGTTTGAGTCCATATATGGCTTTCTTGAGTCAACAAACTTTAGTCTCTTGACCTTTCTTAATAAAACCTTCAGATTAATCCATATATATTTCTTTGTCTAAATTTCCAAAGAGGAATGCTATTTTCACATCTAGTGCCTCTATATTCCAATCTTTGAGTGCAGCTAGTGTGAGTAAGAGACAAACTGTCTCAAATCTTGCAACTGAAGAGAAAGTTTCTTCAAAGTCTATACCATAGACTTGAGTAAATCCTTTAGCAATGAATCTTGCTTTCTTGTAACCATCACCTTTCTTGATGAATACCCATCTTCTCTTGATAGATTTATGATTTGAAGGCAAATCTGCAAGTTCCCAAACTTTTCTATCCTTTATGGATTTGATTTCTTCCTTGCATGCTGAAAGCCATTTTTCTTGATGTTCAATTGGCAATTGGAATATATTTTTATATTGTCTTGGTATATTGAAGACTGGTGATGTCATTGATATGAGGGCTTTCATAAAGTGCATGCTTAGATTGTGAGCATCTTCTTGACTCACATATATATCTTCTAATTCTTCCTGATTGGTTGGGAAAGGATCTCTTTCAATGTCAATAGGTCTCTGCTCTCCATAAGTGTTGTAAAATGAATAACTCCCTTGAATGGGTCAAGGAGAGTCAGTAGTAGGGTGAAGGGAACAATTGGTTCATCCCCAAAGGGATTCAAAAAGAGAAGAAAAGAAAAGGTAAAGCTTCAGACTTACTATCCCCTTGAATAGGCAGTATCAGATGTTACTTCTAATCTCTATAGGCAGTAGAACCCAATACAAAGTGACAGCATGACAATACAGTGTGAACTGAGTGTCTGAATATATAGGTTGAGACTTGGGACTTGAAAACATTGGAACTGGGCACAGATCTGACTTGTTCGTAACTTTGGCGGAAAGAAAGCTGCATATCGAGTGTATGTACACCCATTTATAGTCTGGGCACACCCAAGACTTATGTAAGTAATGTAGTATCAATGTATGAGCAAATGAGCAGTGACTTGGAATGAATAAAGTAAAAAAGGAGTAAATAGGATGTGTATAAGTGTAAGTAGTGTCCAATAATTGTAATGTATAAGGTCCAGGTGTACACAATAGTGTTCACAATGTGTCCGGTATGGTAGAAAGTTTGAACAAGATGAAGCAGGTCACTCACTAAAAGGTTTGCTAGACATCAGATGTGTTGGGGACATGGACTATGGGGATATAAACATGTTGTAGAGGCTCAGGCATGTGCTGGATGCCCAGTAGTGAAGGGGTTGAGTTGAGGTGACCTAGATTGTGTACATGGGTGGGGAAATAGACCTTTACAACTGTAAGGAACATTGGTTCCTTACAGTATTATCAGGGATTATTTGAGCTCTTCTCTTCCTTTGTGATCAGTGTGGTACAGCCAGGGGAGGTATTGTAGGAGCTCTTTCTCTCAGAGGCAATCTCTGAGGTAATGAAGGTTTCCTAGGTGTTCTAGAAACTATAGGTGGAGATCTAGCAGAAGGAGGAGTATGTGGTGAAGGAGGAGTAGAACCAGGTTGCTGCATCTGGTTAGAAACTTGATTGGAAGGCAGACTTGGAAATGTGACCTCAATATTAAGGTCTTTTTCTAAGGGAGGTTCTTGGGCATCCCCATCTCCTTCATTATTTGAATATTCATCATCTTGTTCTTTCAAATTGTTGTTGCTTTCTTCTGGGATTTGTATAAGGTCATGTTTGTCTGTTTTGGAACATTTTGGAAAAGAGAACTCATTGAATGTGGTGTTCCTTGCAATGACAATACATTGGGTATCAGGATCATAAAATCTGTATCTTTTCATACCAGGAGGATATCCTATAAAGATCATCTTCTTAGTCTTTGAAAATAGTTTATCTCTTCTGTCTTCTTTGTGTAAGAAGACATATGCTCGACATCTAAATATCTTAAAGTGAGAGACATTGGGTTTTTCAACTCAAGGATCCCACTTAGATATAGGAGTTTCCCATTTGAGTCTTCACATTGATTGATGATTATAGATGTATATTGCACTCTCCATGGCTTCTTGCCAGAAAACCTTGGGCATGCATGTATGTTGTAGCATTGCATTGGTTTTATCTAGCAGTGTGTGATTAAATCATTCTGCTCTGCCATTTTGCTGTGGTTCTCTTGGTACAGTCAGCTGATGCTATATTCCTTGAGTCATAAGGAACAATTTAAAATCTTGTCCAAGATATTCCCCCCCTTAATCTGAATGAAGAGAGAGTAAAGATGAACCAGTTTGATGTTCTGTTTCAGCCAGAAAATGTTGGAAGGCTGTAGAAGCATTGTTCTTTCTTGAGAGCATAGCAATGCAAGCATAGGAGGAGTAATCATCCAAAAAGGTGATAATATACTTCTTGTGATTGCAAGAGTAGACTGGTAATTCCAGAAGATCTGTGTGAATGAGTTCAAGAACTCAAGAAGCTCTGGAAGAAGATTGTGGGAATGATGATTGAGCAGTTTTGCCTTAAAGGCAACCTTTGCAAGTATGAAAGATATTGGTCTTGTCTATATTCAAGACAGGAATGCCAAAACATGTCTTATATGTGTTTTGAAGCACATTAAGTGAGGTATGACCAAATCTGTAATGCCATAAGTGTAATGAATCTTCTGTTTGCAGTGTTATGATCAAATTTGTGATTGGTTTAATTGGGGATGACTGAAACCAATGAAGTCCATTCTGTGATGATGAAGCAAATGCCTGAATCAAAACAGTACCATGTGGAGAATCAGGTGAATACCAAACATTTCATAGAATGAGTGGTTGTCCTGATGATTGCAGTACAACATGACTGGGTCCATAAAGTTTCATGGATGCTCCATTTGCAAATTCACAAATCTTTTCTCTTTTAGAGAGAGACATAAAGTCCTCGAGATGCAGTGTGATATGATGTGTAGCTCCACTATCAGTCAACTGACCATCTCAGTAAGAAGTGCTTATGATCATGGTCAAAGAATAGCACTCATAATCATAGAGATCATGATTAAAGTCCCAGTCACTATTGTCAATAGGGCCTGGGTCCCCATTCCATACAACAAAATCTCTAGAGTCAAACCCATGTTTTCATATCCCATCCTTATTTCTTCAGATATCACCATAATACCCAGGTAAGGGATGACTAGACAGTCCTGCAACTGGTTGGCTCTCATCTTCAGTATACAGCAGAATATGGTCATTGCAGTATCTGTACATTCCAAAAGGAATCCATGGTATCCATGGAATCCCAATCAGTACTAGTGTATCCATCTGTGAAATAACTGGGGATGTACTTAGAGTTTCAGTAATCTTCAATTGTATTGAATTCTCCCATTCCATCATCCATATAATCATGAATGAAGTTGTCTGGAATGGGGTTCATTACTTCATGAGTAGTGATGTCACTTTGAGCATCATCATCTTATCTGATAGAAGTTTCATAGGAAGCCATTGCTTCCTATGTTTCTTCTTCCTCTAACTCATCTAAGGATGGTTGATCAATGACCATTGAAACATAGTCAACATCAAGGGTATTGTCTAGGAAATGGGCTTTCCCTTTTCCTTTCTTATTAGCCTTCTGTCTTTGTCTCTGCTCAAAAGCTTTGGCTTTCTTTGATTTCTGTAAGAAACCAGCAGGTTTCTTCAAAGGAGAGCCACCAGAAGTTTTATTCTTGAACCAACATTGGTCTGATGTGTGTCCAGTTTTCTGGCAATGTCCACATCAGACATTTGAATTAGGAGTCTTCTTAATTGCATTAGTCTGGTTTATCTCAGCATGAGCTGGTTCAGAAATGCATTCAGCTAGAGACTTAGCCTGAGTGTTACCTGCCTTCCTTGTAGAGTGAAGATTTGCCTCTGTAAGGATATTGGCAGTGATGGTATCAGAGGTGAAGTCTGATGTTTTGATGGTGTGGACCAAAGTAGTTGCCATTAAATCATAAGAAGGTGGTAGAGTGGATAGAAGCATCATGGCTTTTAAGAAATCAGATAGGTTGAGATTTACCCTATCTGTCTGATGAATTATAGAAAGGAAATCAGAGACTTGATTGTTTATAAAGCGAGATTCATTGAATTGAAAACATTGTGTCTGTCTGAAGATCATAAAACTCTCTGCAACTCCTTGTGGCATATAATGGTTCTGGAGAGTATTCCAGAGGGTAAGGGCAATGGAGATCTTATTATTGCCACTGATCTGATAAGAGTCAAGTTGGAGAGATTGCATGGAGGGAGAGATATAAGCTGCAATTAGAGCAGCTGCCTTGTAATCATTGGCTTCCCAAGTAGCCTAATCTGTCTGAGTAGGTTGCACATTCCATAAGAATGTCCCATGAACAATGTTCCATTGTCTGAGCATCATCAAAGCATTGTGTAACTGATAGAACCATACCATGTAATTGATTGAGCCTTCAAGAGTACCAATCTTTAAAGTAATCTCAGATCCAATTTTGATTGCAGCCATTGTTTTACCAGGGGATAAATGCACCTATAAGATCTTCAAAAGGATTAGTTTCTGATGAAACAAATGGGAATGGAGTGAAAGGGGCATATTGGATTTCTGATTCTGGAATCGATTCTTGGTTCTCTGAAATGTAAAGTTGTTCCTGAATTTCCTCTTCTTCAGAGTAGTAGCATGTCTGGTCATAGACCTGTTTTGCTATCTTTTTCTTATATCTCTGAGTAATATGGGCTTGTGTCCTTCTCTTCTTTTGTCTTCTTTTTAGTCATCATAAGTGTCACATTTCTGTGACATGATGATTCTTTCTTTGATGATCTAGAAATTCTTTTGTATATACAGGTAAAAATCATTTCTCATACTATATAGGTAATTGTAAACTAGTAAAACTCTCCATTAAGTGGAGGTCTAGTTGCAAAAAATAATGGTAGTTCCATATGTATGTTTGTTCTTGTTGTAGGTACAACATGAATTCACAGGATCTAAAGGAAGTAATGGGATGTGAAGAGGAAGAGACAAAAGAAGCAAAGAATAGTTCTAGAAAGATAACTGCTTTATGCTCTTTTTGGAGGGTATGGGTGAGTCCTCTGAGATTCAGATCTGTGGATGTGTAAGGATCTCTGCAATACACTGGCATTGGCCAAACTCTGTGCATCACTTCTAGTAATTTTTGAGTGACATTGAGTTGGCTGTGAATGGTGTTGAGGAGAAGGAGAGAGCAATTGAGATGGTGCTTCATATAGGAGGAGATCCTGGAGATTGTGGATCTCTCCAACCAGAGATTCAATTTGATGAAGCTGTTCCATTCTTCTGAGTTCTGCTTCATCTCTTTCTAAGTCCAATTGCATGCACAATATTCGGTTTGCATTTCAAGCAGCAGATAATATGGAAGCAAAGTGATCAGCCCAATTTCTAGTGAGTTGTTCATGGGTTTGAATGTGGTGAAGTTCTTTGCAAAGATGATTGACTCTTTCTTCACTTTGTTCAGTTAGGAGGAGCTGATCTAGAACAAGTTGTTTGTGGCTTTCATATTCCCTTCTGAGCATATTAGTCATGTTCTGATAATAAGGATTCATGGCATAAAAACATTGCCTCTGTTTCAAATCCATTGCTGCATTCCATGCACATATGGTTGGAACATCTCTGATGGAGGAGAATCTTCCCTATAGATAGTTTCTTTGAATTAGAACTGATTGTGCTCCTGGTTTAAAGAATTTGCCTGCTTCATTTTCTTTCACATCATCTATCATATAGACTGGGTCTTTGCCCTTTAGGTGAGAAGGAGTAGTGAAATAGGTAGAAGTAGTGGTGGTAGCAGTGAAAGGTAATGTTGAGGGGAAGATCTGACTTATCTCCATCCTCTGCATCTCTGCATCAACTTCCTGGTATTCTTCATAGTTCCTGTTCAGAATCTCAAAACCTCTCTCATGAAGTGGCACTTGTACCATTTCATGGTACAATTCTGTAGGGAGTGCCCATCCTAATCCTTCTAGAAATGAAGCTATCATTTCACCTTTATAAATAGTGCCAGTGATCCATTCATCTGGCATTGGCCATCCTCCTTCTGGATAGTCACTTTCTCTGGAGTCATTGTGCCTACCCCAAGATCCTTGAAACCCTAAAGTGTACCTGTGAATCCTGATCACCCTTGCATGTTGGTCAATCTCTTCTAAGGTTTGGACATGACTGCTAGATTGAACAAGGGGAATTCTCAGGTTGATCAGGAATCAAGGCACTAGGGTTATCTGAGAGGTTACCACTTGATCCACTTTGACATGAATTATGACTGGTTCTCTCCTCTATTAGAAGTCTTGAAGAGAAGGGACCTCTGCATCCAATGGAATCTCCAAATATTTGACTTGATCTTTAATATAAGTTATATAAAGAAGTTCTGGTATCACAAGGTTTTGTATCATTTGATCCATATTCTGAAGTAAATCTTCCTGGTGGCAATGAGGGATTAGCTCTTGCTCTCCAAGATGGGATTCGATATGCAAAGTGGTGGGTAGAGTTAGACTCTCTCCATCTTGAAGTGAAGAAATGAATTCTTCCACATCAGCATGCTGCACCAGGCAAATAGTCTGTCTGAGGTGAGTGACCCCTAAGACATTGTGGACATATCTTGCTACCTCTATTATCTCCATGTGACATTCCAGCTCATTCAGGTGCTCATTTCTTTCCTCTGTCATATTCCCCATGTGATATCAGTTGAACATGGTTGGAGAAAGAGGTAGAGCATGGTCCTGAGTGAAGAGAACCGCATCATTAACATATGGAATATAAGGAGAAAGAGGATGACTGGATAGTTTGACATCATTTTCTAGACCATTTAGCTCTGGGTGGACTAGATCCAGAGTGATAGCTTGATCCGGAGTTGTTTCCAGGCTGGGAAAAGCGACAGTTGGGGCAGCTTCTTTCAAAGTGTTGACCTTCACAAAAACTACAGGTGACATAGGAATCACCTGAGCATTCTCTGGTATCCTGTACATCTCCATTATCTCTTCCAAACTGTTGGAAGGTCCTCTGATCCCTAGTTAGAGGTGGAGATGCAAAAGAAAAAGTGGTATTGCACACTGGGAGGTCAACTCTAATGGTGGTGGGTTTTTTCCCATAATCATCAACTGATAGACCATGAAAGAGTTTATTAACACTCCTAGAGATGTTGGCAAGACCTGGATAGAGAGGAGATCAGGGAGCAAAGGTGAGGTGAGGTTCAAGGCAGTTCATTGGAGATTGAAGCAATGACCATAGTTGGATTGAAACCTAGAAGAAATAGGACTAAGAACAGAATTGTTTCTAGAGGTGACATATTGTGTTTGATTGTGAAGACTTTGGTTTGACAAAGGAGTAATGATAATGGGAGGAGGCTAAGAAGGACAAAGGGGGTGAGGAGATAAGATGCCTCAAATTGAAGAGTCATATGATGGTGGTGCATTATTATGAGAAGATGGTTGTGAGGCAGGAGTGAAACCAGTGTTAATCTCCACTGGTTGTTCAGGAACTGTGAGGAATATGGATGGAGTGGGCTATTCCTGGTTTCTAGTGTGATTAATCTGTGCTAATCTTGAATAAAGGTTCTGCAGAATCTCATCACTAGATCTGTCTTCTAAAGGAAGTGTCCTTTGATCTCTTGTCAAAAGTGACAAGGTGAGATGGTTTGAAGTGGCCAAATGTGGCCCAGGAGATGAAGAAGGTTCAGAAGCAGTTGAAACTCTTGTTTTAGGATGTGAAGAGGAACCAAAATCAAAACCAAATATCCTAGATGGAGAAATAGAAGGATTAATGGTACTGACCCAATTTAGGGTGGTTATCTCAATCAGTTGATCAGTTTGTCCAGTATTTGTTACTGTAACAATAAGGGGTGGATTAGTACTAATCCTGAAGATCATCAAAGATGATATGATGTCCCTTCTTCTCTGCAACTGCTCTAAGGCAGTCAGAGCATCCCATCCACTTTCTGCATCAAGTTGTGCATTAGTGGTATATGCCAGCCATCTTAAAAGTGAGCTGATCATGTAGGGATGTCCAAATCTTTGTACTGCAAGCTCCAAAAGAGCCTCAAGCTCTGCTAGCACTTGTTCTGCTTGTAACATCACAAATATTAAATGACAGTATGTGATTTATCAAGTGGACTGAGCCAGGGCTCATAACCTGACAAAATGGGAAGAATCTACCCACTCTGGTGGGCACAGGCAGCAATGGGATAGTAGGATTGAATGCCAAGTAAGACTTACTTGACTTGCAGATGTGCTTGGTAGTAAAGTAAGGTAGGAGGTGATTCCTAACACTTGTGGGGGCAAGTAATGGTATGTATTCACTTAGAGGAATATCCTCTGTACATGTGGGTTTATATACTCACTATTTAGTGTGTTAAGTAATCATGTATACATGTCTGAATGGCCTCATTCTGAGTACATATGATGTCAGTATTGCATCAGTATTATGCAATCCACCTAGTCATGAATGTTGCTAAGTGCATGACTCAGATATGGTGCAATATATAGCCATAATGATGTTGTTCCTATAGTGATCATTAGATCTCTGAGTCTTCCATAGTCAGAATGACTAGAATCAAGTCAGATTGACTCAAAGGAGTCAATAGAAGTCAGTATGACTCTTGAAGAGTCATATTCTAGACTTGGTTAGATTAGATAGTTACTGCTCTCTATGATCTAGATTAGATCAAGGTCTAGAGCACACTTATCTTATCTATGATCACTTCATCATAGAGCACCAGGGCCCCACTCGCAGACTTGAGTTGCAAAGCAGTTCCATTCGACAATATACCTAGAGATTCTTTGTGAGTCATGCATCTGCAGTCACTCAAGTTGAGCTTCTGCATCTGCAATGGGGTCATGAGGACCAAAGTTAGACTGCAGCTTGATGTCAAGTCTGTGTCCTCTGTGTCGAAGTCCAACCAGAGCTGCAGAGTTCTGAGGAGGAGTAAAGGAGTTAGTAACAAAGGTGGACTGAAAGTCCTAGCAGAGAAACAGAGTAGTGGGGGACTTAGTAAGGACATCGGCACAGGACTTATGTGTCACACCCTTATATAGGACCATGTCCTCATATTTCATAGGACATAGAAGCAGAGGTCTGAAGTGGAGGTAGCATAGGAGGAGTAAGAGTTGGGCGAGGTAGTCAAACAACGATAGGAGGAGTGACTTAGTTGATATTCATACTAAGGAGACATACAGAGAGTGCAGCTTTTAAGTATGAGTGAAGTAAGGTACAAGGTACAAAATGAAACAATGTAGCATGTGGAAATGTCAAGTGACCATATGATAATGTCAAAAAACATATGGAGACATCAAAGAATGACAGAATAAATGATAAGAGAATGACAATGACAAAATGTAATGTACACAGCAATGATCGAAGACAAATAGGTCTGGCATGATCTAGACTGGTCACAACAGAGGAACAAACTCTGAAGTAGGAACTCCAAGGGATAGGAAGTGTAGGAGATATGAGGGTCAACAGAGTTGGACAGAGTTGGATGGAGGAGGGGCAATAGGGGTCAGAGGATGGATATGACACTCGAAGAGGAAAGTTTTCCAGCTTGTCATTCATAGGGGATAAGACTGTGGAGGTTCATCTCCAAGCAAGTCTGGCTCAAAGTACTCTAGGGCAATGCCCTTGAGATATAACTGCATGAAGGTTACTTTAGACTGGTCCTTCTTAAAGGACTTCAGATTTGCTTGAAAGTTCAGTTTACACTGAACTATGAATGAACAAAGTTTCTTCAAATCAGTACCATTGAATGGGTCAGGTTCACAGACTTTGGTCTTTGGAGGGTTGGAACTCTTGCATTGTAAAGCCTGTTTGGTCAGTTCACAAATAGAATCAGCAAGTTGTAAAAATGGCTCAAAAGCCAGCAGAACATCATTGGCTGGTTCAGAGGTGTCTTCCTGATGTCAACCCTAAGGATCTTCATCATCTTTAGAGTTAGAGGAAT
The DNA here is from genome assembly GCA_038089075.1 of Singerocomus inundabilis. NCBI lineage: Eukaryota > Fungi > Basidiomycota > Agaricomycetes > Boletales > Boletaceae > Singerocomus > Singerocomus inundabilis. The sequence goes on from JBBPKD010000242.1 coordinate 27,437, forward strand.
TTGAGAAAGAATCACCATCTCCACCATTGTCTTCTGGCCCAGGGGATGGAGGCCCATCAGGCCCATCAAGTCCTGCATTATCATCATCAACTGGTAGTTCCCTAAAGCAGGGTCCCAGAGGAGACTCTGAATCTTCTGGAAGTGGTGTCAAAGGAAACAGCAAGCTTTAATTGGTGAGGTAACCAGAGATGGAGTCACCAGGCCTGGCAAACAGGCTAGTGAACTTGCCAGGAATGGTGCAAGAGTGTTGCAAATCCTAGGGAGTGAGCTAACACGGAGACACTAAGTCAACTGTACCACCCTATAGAGTAGCCTATCTCTTGTACACGAATATGTTGAGCATCTGTTGATATCCAATGTCTGGCTGGCTGGATGAGAAGAGGGGATGTTGCTTCACCAACATCAACTCACTCCTTAAAGCTCAGGGGCTTAAGGCGACTTTGACAAGTTGATTAGGCTGAGGGGATTTAGCCAAAGTACACCCGTATTTATACTACAG
>JBBPKD010000243.1:0-27931 GCA_038089075.1 Singerocomus inundabilis
AAGAAGAAGAAGAAGAAGAAGAAGAAGAAGAAGAAGAAACGTCACCCCTCGACCAGCATGCCAGCGCACCTCCATCGCCTCGTCCACCGTCTTGTCCTGCCTCGACTTCTTCGCATCATAGTCCCGTAGTGTCACGACACAACTCTCTGCCCCGGTCTCCGCTTGTGCTGTTACAATCACCTCAGCACGTCAACGTTGGGCCTACCACCGAGGCGGTGGAGATGGATACCTTGGAAGCTATGGAGGACGTTTGTGAAGAGTCTGCCAGTCTGGCATTCCCATCCTCCCCAGGATTGGTACTCCTATCTCCTTCCCCCATATCTGCACAGAAGATAGATATCCACGCTCAGAGCGAGGACACTGTGGATGTCGTTGCCGCTGCTGTGGCTGCCCCCTCGCCTTCGCCCATCCCGGAGAATCAGTCACGTCCGATGGTAATTCACACCGCTGTCGATGTCGCATCCGTCCAACCACCTCTCCTCATACCTACCCCAACATCTCCCGCCCCTGCGCTGCCTGATTTCAGCTTTGAAGAAGCCGATGGCGAGCCCCTTGAAGAACCACCACAACCAACACCCTCTACAGAAGTTCAACACCACCACTTCAATCCTGCCTATAACATCCCACCCCTCAAAGTACTTTCCGCTGAGTATCTCCGCAAGGGTAAGTCGTCAAAACAGAAGAAGAAAGATAAAGACAAGGTGGACACCAAGGGAAGTAAGGAGGAATGGGCACCACTTGGATTCTCCAAATGGGGTGCAGTCATCCGTGCAAATCCGATTTATAGAAGGGTATCGAGGGCTACGAAATGTTTGAGCACAAAAGATTGGAGTGTATGCGCATCCTTACTCTTCCGGTTGGGTGCTGAACGCTTACGGCTCATGTAGGTCGCAATTACAGAGTTAAGGCTTCTGCGCACGCTGGAACGCGTTGAATCACTTGAAAATGTGGCCAAGTGGAGTTATAGACAGCCCAAGAAGCAGCGGAATTTGGGAGGGGTGTCGAAGATGCATTGGGATTATCTGCTGGATGAGATGGTGCGTATCCTTCTTTACATTTCTTACCTTTGCCCATTTTCTGCTCTCGTGGGCTCTGTTGTCTCTGGTGTAGATTAGGTGACGAGGCTCATACTACTCCTTGACGACAGAAATGGATGCGGGTCGACTTCCGTGAAGAACGTAAGTGGAAATACGTTCTTGCCTTTAATATCTCCACTGCTGTACTCGAATGGCACGAGGCTGAAACTCGCGAAGAACGTATCAAGCTAGGCATCTGTATGCACTGGAAGAGACCGCGTATCACCGATTCTACCTCGCAGCAACGACGACAACAGGACATGGAAGGAGACAATGAAGGGACCATTTGTGAGCAGGGCGACAAGGAACCCGCGTACAGTGATCAAGAGTCTGGAGATGACGATGACGAGGTGGAAGCGGAACGAAGAGACATCGTCGATGTATTGGAGGCGGGGAATGCACTGGAGGAGGCGTTGGAGGGGGCTGAGTCGAGATCTGGGTCGGGGGAGTCTGGGGAGAGTAGTCAGAGGCAGAGCGTGGGTCCTGATGGTGTTCTGAGGCCAAAAGTGGAGGATGTGGAAGATTCGTCCGCGTTGGGGAACGTGAGTGGCATATGGCAGAAGGACGTGGATGCGATGAACGTTGATGGTGTCCAGCTCGGTGAGGTGGAGGGGGACAAAGCTGCAGATAGTGATGCTGGGAGGGTCGAGACGACGAAGACGGAGGCACCTGATCTTATGGGTCTCAAGCCAGACTCGAACGATCCGCTTCTTGGTTCGCAGCCAGGCTCTGAATCTCAAATCAGCACTTGTCCTGTACCCAGCCCAAGCAAGGCGGCGCCGAAGTCGAATTTATATGCACCATTAAGAGAGCGGATCGCGTATTCTGACGATAGCAAATTGTTCTTGGACAACGACGACCTTGATCTCGTCAAAGCACTTTCAGATCTCTCTACCGAAGATCCTACGCCACGCGCTCTCGAATCCGAGTCTGCATGTTCTCTCGATCTCTTCGACCTCTTCCCCGATCTTCAACTACTTGGTATGCCCGACGTTGTATCTGTGGAGCCGAAGAGGAAATCCGACAAGAAGTCGGAACGAGATGACAACAGACGTGTTGACGACATTGGGTACACGAAGATAACACCCATGGGGAAATTTATGCTGTGTAAGCCCACATTACTGGGCCCCCTGCAACCCGCGAGGCGGTGGAAAAACGGGAGATGGCTTCCTTCAGAAGAACCTGCTGTCACTGAGGCTGAGAGTTTGTCGAATAAGATCACCGACGAACAACTATCTGGTGAGTCCCCAGTTGAATAGCTGAGTGTGGGCAAGACAGACCTCGTCTTATCGTCCTTTCGAAGAACTCTTTGACGGCATGAAACCGCAGACCATCGGGGGGGTCGTTGTTCCACACCCTCCGAAAGATGGTAAAAAGCGGCTCGATCACGCATGGAGTCCTTCAGAAGATGCTCTCCTGAAATCTCTTGTTGAGAAGTACCCTTCCAATTGGACGCTTGTCACTGATTCTTTCAATTCCGCACGGGTGACGGTCTCAATTGATAAGCGAACGCCTTGGGAGTGCTTCGAGCGCTGGAATACCAAGTTCAGTGGCAAGTCAAGTGGTGTCCCTAGCCATGCGGACATGACTTCCCCGACGGGTGCAGATGGGACGCCACCATCTACTACGCCACCTACGTCTTTGCAGCAAGCCCAGATGACAACGAGAGGTGTAAAGCGCCTCGCGAACATCAGTATCGCACAGGGCTACGTCAGTGGCGTGGGTCCGACAGGTGTGACTATTAGCTCGGACACGATAAAGAGACGAAGGCATTCGCTCATGTACGAGACAATACGAAAGACTGCAAAGAAAAGGGAAGCTGCGCAGAAGGCTGCAGCCAGTATGTTTCTCTTTGTGATCACTTGTCTGTGGGTCATTGCTCAGTGAAGTGCAGTGAACCAGAGGAAACCTCCGAATATACATGACACACATGGCCAGTACAATAAGATGCCAAAGCTCTCTCCTGCAGAGCTGAGCCGGATGAAAGCAGAAAAAGAGTCGAGGGAGCAGGAAATGTTGATCGCACGACGGAGGCACGAAGAACTTACGAGACAACAACTATTGCGCGCACAGGTTGTCCGTTTCTCGCCTTTGGCATGGCTGCATCGTTTGCTCATTGATACCCTGTATAGCAAGCACCAGGCGCGGCGACTACATCTACCCAGCAGCAGCAGCAACAACAACCACAACAATCACAGCAACCACAGCAACAACCACAGCAACAACCACAGCAACAACTACAACCACAGCAACAACCACAACCACAGCAGCAACCACAGCAAGCGCAACAGCAGACAGGGAACGGTGCTTCTCGACCGGCTACCCAACCTTCCCAACCCACTCCACAAATCCGTGCTCAATCTACAATCCCTCAGGTTAATATCTCCCAGCAACAGCGGATGCCAACTTCGATGGCTGCTGGAGCTGCAGCGCGCATGTCACCACAACAGATGCTTCAGGTCCAGGCAGCACAAGCGCGTGCAAATGCAATTACGGCTGTTGCCCAATCGCAAGCACAAGTGCATGCCCAACTGCAAGCCCAGGTACAGGTTCAAGCACAAGGTACGCCCCAGGCCGCTCTCAGTGGTCTACCTGCTGGCGCACACCTCTCGCCACCATACCATTCCCGGACCGCGACGTCCTCACCCGGTATTGGTGCTGCACAGCAGGCTTCTCCTCCCCGAACTGTTGTCACGCCTTCGAACGCTGCTTCTCCACGCCCGCCGTCTGCTCAGCCCCAACTGCCGATGCAGTCACCGCAGATACCTGGAAATACGATGCCTCGCCCAACAAGCAGCATTGCAGCGCATTATCTACCAGTGGTACCCCTTGGCACGCATTTCACACAGGAACAGATGGACCAAGCGTTGCGGCTTTCGTCACCTATGCAGGTGAGATTTATTATGTGCTGCATTATAGGTGGAGCAATTCTTGCTGACACACGACCTCGATCTTGACTTTGGCGACGCAGCGGACAACGATAGCGCAAGCACAGCAAGGAGGACAATTCCCTTCACAGGGCTAACTTTACATGTCGTTGGTGGGCTATTAGATGTATTTTCATGTCGATATACTTTTCCTTCCACGTATTTCATGCATTTTGTCTTGTACTAACCGTTGAGCATGAAGTCGCTGAGCATGCAGTGACGACATAGTAAATACATCGCGGGCATTCATTCGGTCATACGTGCTCATCGCTCTACAGGTTATCTTATGCCGACTGAAGCTTGACTTCGATGGGTAATGTGAAATCTCCATCGGAACTGATTCCGACGAAGACCGCTAGTTCTGGTTGAGGTAGCCACCTGTGAACGCACTGCATGGCCAGGCAGTCTGACACTTAGTCCGAAACCCAATCTCTGGCATATATAAGGTCAGCCTACGGTAACCTCGTCTTCAGTTCCTTCTATTGTCCCTTCTCGCATCTCGTCTCCTCTGCGCCTAGCTCTCTCACTGCTATCTTCTTGCTTCATAAATGGCTACCCCTTATAAGGATGCTATGCTATCGAGTGCTTTCGCGTTCGCATGTGCCGTGTGCCACTTCGTTGGTCTCCTCCAGGCCCCACTACTCGGCGGTATGGACCGGGACTTGGTTACCTCCTACACACCAAGCACTGGGCCCGCGTTCCCGATCGACATACGCAACGCTTCGTCCCATTTCAGTTCCGTTTCCCCTAACTCGGACGGTGACTGTGGCGTGACCAACACTGATGCTTCGATGTTCGGCATGGCGCAACTGAAAGCTGCATTCATTCGGTTGTACCAGCTGGTTACTATACTCGTTGCTCAGATTACCGTCATCGCGTCGGACGTTGCCTTGCTCAGGGGTCGCATCGCCGCGGTTGAAGGCACACCGAAACCCGCACAAGTCCATGGTCAGGATATCGAAACACTTTCGCGACAAGTAAGCGAGCTGTGCGAGCGAGTAGCGTCTCAACAAGATCGCATTGCCGGTCTGGAGCTTTCACAGCGCACAGAAGCGGATTTATACAAGAGAACAATTCAGGAACTCGCCCCCAAACTCGATAATATGAAGGTCAACGACGACAGGAAGAGCTGTGACGACACCCTCGGGAATCTTTGTCAGTCCTTCAAGAACTTTCAGCAGTCGATGGAATGCCAGGCAGCGAGAATCACTGGAGTCAAGGCCGACACGGCCCGCAGGATTGCTCTTCTCCAGTCGGAGCTTGCAGCCGTTCAGGCAGATCTCACTGCGGTCAAGACAATAGTCGTGCCTGTCAATGTTTCATCGGCTGCCTGGGCTGCGAAGGAAGCTCGCAAGGCGAGGATTCTTGCAAGTGTCGCTCAACGGATGGAGGATGCCGAGATGGCAGAAGGTAGCGAGTTTCCTTGTCGTTCCTTTGAAACTTGAACATAACGTCTACGTTCAGAAGTAGAAAAACTATGCCCACTCGCACCTGTTGTCGCCCGAAGTTCCGCACGTGCAACAGTGTTCCAAGATACACCTGTAGCTTCGACTTCAATCGGTGGCTCATCAATGTCACTTCCGAACCGTAGTGCGTATATCTCGATGACTGCCTTTCCCGATCTGACATCACAAGCTGTAGAGAATGCCGAACAAACGAAGGCCAAGAACTCCAAGATTACCAAGGATGTTCTCATCACTGCCCACGTCAATGTTTCTCAGCCTGGTGCTGAGGAGATACACGCGAGATCTATTATACCCATACCCACGATACCCATGGATCGCATGATACCCGCAATGGGCAGTGACAAAGAAAACAAGCCATGCAGCAGCTCGACCACGACGTTCCAGGATACCAAGACGTGCCAGCCTGGTGCGGAACGATCCCCGGACGTCAGTGACAAGCCCCCTACGGCGAGTCCAAAGAAGGCCCAGCCTGGTGCTGGATTGTCTTCAAAGATTTCTGCGTTGCCAAGACCTCGCAAGTCGATGCTACCGGCACCACGGAAATCATATACCCCCAGTCTTGTCAAGCATGGTATTGTTGTCGATGGTAGTTCGTCCAACGGTGGGTCCATCGATGATTGTGGGGTTGTGACCAATGCTTACTGGCTTCGCGTTATTCGATAGAAGTCAAGACAGCTGACCGTCTACCCGGGGGGTCTGAGACTCAGACGGAACAGCCGAAGACTGTCAAGGTCGCTCCCATCGCTATATCCCAGCGTCCTTTGGCATCTAGAAGTGAGTAATTTGATACACATCTCGCTGATCTTTGGCTAACACCTACCAGTTTCGAAGCTGGCGGAGAAAGAAGCTCCCGTTGTGTTGCTTCCATCGTCCTCCCTAGTGGCACTTGATGCTGCGTTACAGGCGATGGAGGCGGACGGCGACAACCTTCTGACGCTCTTGTCAGCGCCGAATGGCCTGAGTGATGATCCGAGTTTCTCGGCAATATCACCCATCCCCATGAGTACGTCGACCGTTCATTATTTGGTACGTTTTACAAACTAACACGTCTTGTGACCTTAGAAACGAAATGGAACGACAGAAATAAAAGTATTTATATTCCCCCAAAGCAAAGAAGTACGAAAGTTAAACTCCCGAGAAGTCCTCTGAAATCCACATGTGAGTGATTTCGTAACTTGTGCTACTGGTGCTGACAAGTGCTAGTAGGGAGACTGGCTAAGGGCGAGGTCGCATTACCCGCCTCATCATCGCTGGCGGCGCTCGATGCAGCATCACACATGTTGCAGGGCGAAGACGACATTCTGATGCTCTTGCCGGGACTCGACAATTACCCTAGTGTGGACTTCAGTTTCTCGGGTCCGTCCAGCTTTGCTCTTGTCGTGTTCGACGCACTGACGATGGCGTTGCAGTGGCGAGACCCCATTGCAAGCGCGAAAGCATCTACGTGTCCCCTCTGAGGACATCGACTGTCAAACCCTCGCGAAGACTGTAGGCCAAATTATCAGTTGCCTGGGTGGATCCTCACGGCACATGTTTGTTGCCATGACGGAGCGCACTTTCCGTCGCCAGGGCTGACGTAGCCTCGCGCTTCAATGGACGCACTCAATTACATATATTGCCTGCTCATACCTTGTGTGTTTTTCTCTGCAATAAGTCATGGTTCCTCTGGACAGTCTTGTTAATGATAGCATCATGTATTTTGTGCACTGGACACTTGGTGATACGTAATCCCATGGACTACTATAGTAGTAGTGAGTACTAGTATTAGGTAGTAGTAGTAGTAAATATATTGAGTCTCCGAATATCGGAGTTTCAAGTCACCTGCGCCCCCGCAAGTTTTGGAGAGGGCTGTGATTTGAGAATTCCAGGCTGGTGTTTCGCTCCGGCCTACGTGTTTTACTCTTCAACAGCGCGCTCCTTATTCAAAACGGCGTCGGCTGGTGGAAGCGTCAATCGACGCCCGGAGTCTTCAGCCAGGTCGTCGGCGATGGATAATCCTCCCAACGCCAACATACACACCATCGTAAAGGCTCAGATTGTCTTCCTCCTGTCGACACTCACGGAGGACAATTTTGAGAGGAACCAGCTCGAAATACGTTCGGTAAGTCCCCGCACTTCTCTCTAATTATTCTGCTTGAACCCTCATTTTGCCGCGCGACACAGCTCTCGGAGCAGCACGGCCTCGACACCTACCTCCACTTCATCCGTCGACTCATTGTTCACTCGCAAGGCCGTCTTGCTTTAGCTGCCCCACCCTCTGCGTTTGACACCTCTACCGCCTTGACCTTTCGTCTACTTGTTCAGGAAACCCAGCGTCTTGCTCGTGACCCTTTTCTCTCAGACCGGTTCCGGGACGGCATAGACAAGGGCGAAGGGGACGCCTTCAGGCATTTTGATCTCCTCCGATTTGTAGATCGTGTTTCTCTCAGGCCCCTCGAGAGACTCGTTTTGGCTTCATCCATTGTCGCTGGTTCTACTCGCAAGGAGATGGCTACCCAAGCTGCCGCCCTTATCCGTGTCGACTTTGAGAGCGCCGTTCTCTCTCTGTGCCAACATCCCTCCTTCGACCATGCTGATCTCTCCCCTCAGCAGATCGCAAAACTCATGTCAAACTTGCTGTCCGACTCTAGTTCAGAAACCCCCGTATTGGATGCCACCCAGCGCCAGGCCCTCATCGCAGCTGCACGAGCCAAGTATGGACCGGAAATAGTTGCTCCTATCTTGCAGCGCATCTTCCCCACATTGAGGTATGCCGCAAAACGCGTGCTCTTCATATCTTTGTATATGACTAATGTGACCCACTTATGTAGCCTTCCCCCTGGTGCATCTCTTGTTCAGACTTTGCTTCAACTCGGCCCGGAGATTACTAGCGATGCAGATACAGTTCGCGCGCTCCTTCTTCGGTTCGGCATCTCTGATGCCAATCCGCCATGGGATGATCAGGTTGTCGAGGTCATATCAAGTTTAGCGCGGCTTGCTGCCGAAGGTACTACGTTGTGTGATGTGGGGGCATTGGTGAGGGCGTTGGGCAGTTTCGTGAGTCATAATAGTGTGTGACAGTCATCGTTGCTGACGCGTTTTACAGCATGTCAATCTCAACTGGGCCAACGTCATCAAGGCATTTGACTGGCCTGATCGTCACGGAGTCGATACGGCCACGTTGAAGTTGTTGATTGCCATCCTCCTCAACTGTCCGCGGGATGCCGATCCGCACGCAGTAACAGGGTTCTGGGGAACGTGGAAGAATTCGTTATACCAGCTCAAGCTTCTCGATGCCCTCCTATCCTTGCCCGCGGATACTTTCAATTTCGTGTCTTTGCCTGGTCATAGGATTGTCACCGTAGAAGACGTGGCAGCTGCGAGTCCCACGATCAAGTCTTTGGCTGCCAACGTTCAGGGGCACACGTGGAACTCTCTCGACCTTTTTGAGGTTCTAGTACGTCTTGCAGATTCAGATAGTACCGACATTCGGAACTGTGTCCGTGATATGTTGGACAAAGCATTGAAGATAAGTGCAGAACTCGTTCATATGGGTTTACTTCAGGTTCCGGTATGCCGTTGCTCGTATTTTCCTGAATGTTGTTTAACACCTACCATAGGATCAGAACTGGGGTGACATTCGTCTCGAATATTCTCGCAAGCTGTTGGCTATGTTTTTGGCAGGTCATCCGAACCATCAACTTGTCTTCATGCGCTTATGGCAAATCGATCCCACTTATCTCCTCGGTGCTTTCCGCGATTTCTATGATGAGAGCCCTCTCAACATAACTCGAATTTTAGATGTTGCGCAAGACCTCAAAGTGAGCCACTACGATCTTCCTATGTTTTTGTTCTTGTCTGACCCGCTGTAGATCCTGGAAAATCTCTTGGATTCACGACCTTTTACTTTTGCTCTTGACGTCGCTGCACTAGCTTCTCGCCGAGAGTATTTGAACTTAGACAAGTGGCTTGCTGACAATGTCACCGTCCATGGTGCCGAGTTCCTTCGCTCCATGGTTCACTTCTTAGAACTCAAGATGGAGAGTGAGAAAGCCTCGAGGATGTCAGATCCTGCAGTTGACGGTCGCACCATGCCTCTTAACCCTCAAAGTATAGCCATCTTCCTCCGTACCCTTCGAAACAAGTCCGTACTTTTTTTATCTGTGTTTCAATTTCGCTGATGTGATTCTGTCACATAGCTCTGCAAAAATGCCTCGCGAGGACATAGATTATTGCCTTGAAGTCCGCAATGCCTGTCTCCAAATCCACCCACGCCTCATGAACCTCATTCCTGGGACCGACACCGAACCGGGCTTTGCTGTCGTTAACTACTCAGCGGAGATTGAAGCCGAGGTGGATGCCATATACAAGGAAATGTATGACGAACAGACGACCATTGATGAAGTTATTGCCCTTCTTCAACGCAGCAAAGCTTCGTCGGACCCTAGAGATCATGAAATCTTCTCCTGCATGCTCCATTTCCTATTCGACGAATACAAGTTCTTCCAGTCCTACTACCCCGCCCGTGAACTTGCTATGACCGGTTACCTCTTTGGCTCAATTGTCCAACATGAATTAGTCGACCTCATTCCATTCGGGATAGCGCTTCGTTACGTCGTCGATGCTTTGAGCTGCCCTCCCGAGACAAACTTGTTCAAGTTTGGATTACAGGCTCTGGCTCGGTTTGAAAGTCGTCTTCAGGAATGGCAGCCTCTCTGCCAGGCACTGTTAGGTATTCCGCATTTAATGGAAGCTCGCCCGGACCTTACAGCCTCTATTCATCGGGCAATTGCCACTGGAGTAAATGGGTCTAATGGAGACATGGAACCTCACACTGCTGATCTGACGCCGATGTTCACGTCCATCCAGCCAGACAAGCTAGACACCGAGATCCCCAAGCCAGCCGAGGAATTATCCGACAAAGTTTTGTTCATTGTGAACAACCTCGCACCTAGCAACTTTGACGCGAAACTGACAGAGATGAAAGACCACTTTGATGATGCTTATGCGAGGTGGTTTGCCAATTACCTAGTTGACCAGCGGATTAGTGCGGAGCCAAACAACCACCAACTCTATCTCCGCTTCTTGGACGCCCTCGACAAGCCAAAATTGGGCAAGCTTATTCTTCAAGAGACATTTATCAAGTCTGCCACTATGCTCAATAGTGAAAAAACAATGCAGGTCACGTCTGAGCGGGCAATCTTGAAGAACCTCGGCTCTTGGCTGGGGACTATCACGCTTGCGAGAGACAAGCCTATCCGCCACAAAAATCTTTCCTTCAAAGATCTCCTCGTAGAGGGTTACGAAAGTGGCCGGTTGATCGTTGCAATTCCATTTGTGTGCAAGACTCTTGAACCTTGCGGAAAGTCCAAGGTGTTCAAGCCCCCGAACCCATGGCTCATGGCCGTCATCTCACTTCTTGTGGAGCTCTATCACTTTGCTGATCTCAAGCTGAACTTGAAGTTCGAGATTGAGGTGTTGTGCAAAGGGCTCGATATTGATCTTGACACAGTTGAAGCGACGACGATCCTAAGAAACCGGCCCACGGCTGATGCGTCAGCTCCTGTATCTGGTCTCCCCGAATATGTCAATGATATGGAATCGTTGCCAATGAATGGGTTTGAAGGTGGAGTCATCCAGGGCGAAGGTCAAGTTATGTCACTCGGCTCCACCACCCCTACTGAAGCTCAGAGAGCAATCCGTGCACATATCGAGTCGATTCTGGCCGGACTAGCATCAAGCGTCATCATCAGTCCCCAACTCGCGCCGCTACATGCGAACCACTCATTTAAAAGGGCTGTCCAATTGGCTGTCGATCGCTCGGTTCGCGAGGTATGCGTAGTTCTTCGTGGAGATGAAAGTTTTGGTTACCAACTGTATTCTTTTCCTAGATTATTGTGCCTGTTGTCGAGCGCTCAGTCACAATCGCAGGCATTTCCACCCGAGAGCTTGTTATTAAGGACTTCGCTATGGAGTCCAGCGAGGAGAAGTTACGCAAGGCTGGTCATCTGATGGCTCAGAAGCTCGCTGGAAGTCTTGCGTTGGTTACCTGCAAGGAACCTCTCAAAAGCAATCTCGGCGGACACCTTCGTACTGCCCTTGTTGACCATGGTTTCAGTGAACAAATGATTTCCGAGCAAGTTCTTTCCATCCTTGTAGCCGACAATGTAGAGGTCGCTTGTTCTGCTATCGAAAAGGCTGCGATGGAACGCGCAGTGGCGGATGTTGACGAAGGATTTGCGACTTCTTACGAAGCTCGTCGAAGACACAGGGAACTTCGTAGTGGACAGGCGTTTTGGGATCCTGCTGCCCCTCCCACTAATTTTTCGGTCGCTCTCCCTGATCCCCTGCGCATCAAGACCACAGGTCTGCAACCTCACCAGGTTGCTGTGTACGAGGATTTCTGTAAGTTGTATGTGTACTTATTCTGTTGTATCACTTATAGGGATTCATAGCCCTTGATCCTAAGCGGCGGCCCCCTCTCATGAGTCGGCCTGGCTCGACGGTATCATATTCGCGTGGAGACCATCTCCCACCCGCCGTGTATACTGGCTCTCCTGCACCAGACCAGGGGATGAACGCATTGAGTCACCCAGAAGCGATGGAACGATTCACGGTTTGTCTGATTGCTGCTGATGCTCGCTTCATACTAACTCGGAAATGAAGATCACTGTCAGGGACCTGGAGGGCCTTGTTGTTCAGCTACCTATTTCTTCTCTCTCGGCACTACCTTCAAACCATGATATTCGCCATTTGGTTCGTCAAGTGCTCTACATCGCTGCCGCGTCAGTAGACCACCACCGCACTCCATTGTTGATATCTCAGAAAATTGTGCAATTACTGTATAAGACATCGTCTCAGCTAGGCAGGGAAATATACGTGGCACTTCTGGATCAACTATGCCATTCGTTTGAGGAAGTCGCGAAGGAGGCTATCACCTGGCTTTTATATGCTGAGGATGAGGTTTGTGCCTCGTTAAACTTTACTTGTGCTCGTGTTGACGTTGATGTAGCGCAAACTCAACATCCCGGTGACTGTGACTCTTCTCCGCAGTGGATTAGTGAATACTTCGCTTCAGGACCAACAGTTAGCCAAGAGTTTGTTCCAGGATCCTCGACCGACCTTGCAGAGTTTTGCGGCTGGCCTTGTCCGAGAATGCTTGTCTAGCGATCCACCAGTCGCAACCCAAAACCAGTTGACATATACAATTGAAGTCTTGGGACAGCTCGTCCAAGCTGGAAAAGCCAACGAGGAGTATGTCTATTGCATTATCTCTTGATAGCGCGGTCTCATGCTTCGAATAGTGTCCAACGCCTGGTAGACGACCTCCGTGGAGTCGTGAGACGGCCGAGTAATGCTGTTGCTTCCGATGGAATTGTCATCAGGCAGCCTTCAGTTAAACCTGAGACTGAGCAGCTCAGAGAAAAGCTCTTATCCTGGTTCCAGCAATGGGTCACCATTTTCCAGCGTTCTCACTCTCCGGAGAAGGCTTTTGTTCCCTATATCACTCAGCTGACTAAGCAAGGTATCCTCAAAGTCGAAGATGTCTCTTCGTTCTTCTTCCGTGTTTGCGCCGATTCCAGCGTCAACAGCTACATCAAATGCGTGGCTTCTGGAGAGTTTGATTATGCTTTCCAGGCTTTGGACGCGATGTCACGCTTGATCGTCTATATCATCAAGTACCACGGGGATGCTTCTGGCGTCAACAATGATCAGGCAAAAGTACACTACCTCACTAAAATCCTGTCCATTTTCGTCCTTGTTTTGGCCAATATGCACGAAGACCAAGGTGTTATGTTCCAGCAGAAGCCATTCTTCAGGTTCTTCTCTAGCCTTATCAATGACCTACATGCAATGGAAACGAACCTCGGATCTGCATACTTCCAGCTGCTGACTGCCATCAGGTACGCCATATAAATATTGTTAATATTAGTCTAACGATCTTGCAGTGACACCTTTAGTTCACTACAGCCTACCTACTTCCCTGGTTTCGCATTTTCATGGTTGAGTTTAGTTTCTCACAGGCATTTCATGCCTAAGTTGCTCTTGTCCGAGAATCGAGAGGGCTGGACCGCGTTCCACAAACTTCTCTTATCTCTCTTCAAGTTTTTGGCCCCATTCCTCAAGGAGGCAGACCTCCAACTTGCTGCTCGCGACCTCTACAGAGGCACACTTCGCTTACTCCTCGTCCTTCTCCACGACTTCCCCGAGTTCCTCAGCGAGTACTACTTCAGTCTCTGTGATGTCATTCCTCCTCGTTGCATTCAACTCCGCAACATCATTATTAGTGCATTCCCCCTCTCTATCGTCCTTCCTGACCCCCACCTGCGCAACATCAACTTCGACTCGATTCCCGAGATGGGCCCCATTCCTCCTATCTTGTCCGACTTTGCTTCGGGCGTTAAAAGTGCTGATCTCAGAATCGGTCTGGATCAATACCTCTTGAATCGGGGCGCTCCTACTTTCCTCGCTTCACTTAAAGACCGCTTGAAGTTATCTGTGGTCTCAGAAGGTACCACCGAAACTTACAACCTCTCACTTATCAACTCTCTGGTAATGTATATTGGAGTGTCGTCGGTCGCGCAGGCGAAGGCACGCAGCGGGTCGTCTGTCTTCGTCCCAAGCGACCCAGGCGTTATTGCGTTACAGTACCTAGCTACTAATTTAGACGTTGAAGGTAAGGACGTTCAGCTGGCGGCATTTCACCATGTGTTCATGCACAACCTTAGGACAACACCATCTCCTGAGCTCTATGGTGCTCCATCTGCGATATCCTAACGCCCATACCCACTGGTTCTCCTCCCTTCTACTCCACCTCTTTGTTGAGGTCAAGGACGATTGCTTCCGTGAGGTGATGACTCGGGTTCTCTTGGAGCGCTTCATCGTTCACCGTCCCCACCCGTGGGGAGCGCTAGTCACGTTCATTGAGCTTCTTAGGAACCAGAAGTATGAATTCTGGAGCAAAGAGTTCATTCGTGTTGCCCCCGAAGTTACCATGCTTCTCGAGAGTGTGAGTATTCTTTTTGTTCGATACCACTCGGAATGCTGATGTCCTAGGCAGGTTGCTAGGTCCATCTATCAGTCCTAGACTCGCTTTGTCTTTTGTCGCTGCTATCTGTCGCACATATCTGTTTCTCTTTGGGTTCTCTTTTTTTTTCGGCTCCCCTTTTTCATCCATTCTCTTCTCGCCTCGTCTCTTTCTCCTGCAACACACTGTATTGTAACAAGTTTCTACCCATTCTTCAAGTGTTGAACAAGGTGTAACACGTGAACTATAATTATATTGGGCGTACTCTCTCTTTTGCATGCACGCTACCCAGGTTCCTGGCGATTACTATTTCTGCGTTGCTTAAAACATTGTTCGCTCATGATTATTGAACGCCCCGCTCTTTGACTGCTGTTTATATGAGACCTCGTCTGCTTCCAAAGATTTATCTTGCCACGATCCTTACTGTACTATGTACAAATGAATCCTATCTATAAACTCGTGGTGTTGTACTAGCGTCATACTTGCTAATCAAGCCATGACGTGCGTGCGTTCCAGATCCATGTACCCGCATCGGAGGGTGTCCAGCCGTAGACGCTGGACATGCAAAAAGAGGTAAGTTGTTTGTCCACACGTTCCGAGAGACGGGTAAAGCAAAAGAAAACGTACCCTGCGCCTTGCACGCCCGCGGCGCCGATCGTGTCTGCACGACCGTCGACGACGAGCCAATCAGGCGAGAGCACACCAGTGCGGATAGGAAAGAGTCGGACAGCGCGTTCAAGGCCGGATGTGTCCGTCGACTGCAGGAAGAACGCGACGCTTTGGGCGTCGTAGGGGTGTGGCTGACAGAACAGGATCGCTAACCGGGGATCGGGTCGAAGGGTTCAGGAAATGATCACAATGTCGGTCAGGGCACCGCAAGATAGATGACCATTTACAGGAAAAGAGAATCAACTCACCTGAAGAGGGTCGCTCAAAGCGTACTGCGCCGAGACGCCACGTTCCATCGGCATACATCCAGGTTCCTGCGCGTTCGAGCCACCGGTGAACGAGCGGTGTTTCGGCACACCCGATGACGATCAAGTTTCCCTCGTGAACACCGATTGGCGCGTGCATCGTCTCAACCTCAGAGACACTGACGATCTGGCTGTCGAGTGCGTGGAATAGCTGGAGGGCATGTGCAATGCGAAGAGCCGCGAAGAGTTCTGGCGAGGGCGAAAGGGACGGGACAAGTAGGGTGAGTGGGGCGTTCGTAGAGAGAACAGATTGGAGGCGCTGAAGCGGTGCAAGGAGGCGATGGGGTGTAGTCGACAACGGGTCAATCCGCGAGAGGATCTATGGACGAACCGCACAGTTCAAACAGAGTGGGGGTTCATCTAGCGAGATTCTATACCTTCCAAAGTGGTTTGCTACGGAACTGGGGGGTGCTGGCGCCCCTCACGAACCAGATCGTGTTGTCGGATTCGCCAAGGTTGGTTGGAATATCGTCGCTGTCAATCCTAAGTATTGTTACTCTCTTGGCGTCATCACAAGTAGCAGTCCAGACAGCAGAGTCGAGCGAGAACACTGAGACATTCGTTGTGCGCACCGATACATGTTCACCGGGGGTAGTCGTCACTCGCAGCCGACCCAGCCTAGACGTATTTGTTAGCAAAATGTCAACCAGACGGCGAGCGTATAGGGTATTCACAATCCAGGGGTCGACAGTGCATGGATCCGCCAGCCATTCAGCGGTCCACTCTCAGCTGGGACTGCGACGGTGAGAGTGAAGTTGGTTGTCTCGCGTGCCTGGTCTGCAGATCCATAGATGCGTGGTGATGACGAAGAGAAGTACACCCGATCTAGAAACGCCTGTACGCGCTCGTTGGACAGGATTTCAAAGTACCAATGAGGCTGTCCTGGATCTTCGTGGTATCTACTCATGAATCAAACGGTGTCAAGGAATAGGAGAAAGAAAGACTTTTGCAGTGGAGCGAACGCAAGAGTCATAAGGTGAATGCACGTACGTCACATCCGCATCGGGATCCCATGTCTTCAATACTCCAACCTGTTCGCGTGTATGCCATGGCGGGACATTGTCGTCTGCACCTCTGCATGTGATGACCACCGTCAGTTGACTGAGTTTACCCGGAAATTCGGGAATAAATTGGACACGAGAGGTGACATGTATCCCATATCCCGTCCCTGTTCCTGTTATTTCCCATTAAGCAATCAGACTACTCACCCATTCAAAGCCAACACAGGCTTGCCGACCAGATTTCCCAAAAACAAGTCATTGTCGTCCGGTGTGAGTGAACTATCAAGGACAGCGCGCAATGCCGGATCAACAAAGTGTGCAAAGCGACTCATACACCACGAGGCGTAGGCTTGCGATTTGATGTACCCAGCGGCCGGAACGACTGGAACATGGAGAACGTGATACGAGATTCAATGTGGGTCTTTCGGGAACGAGAGGGGAATGGTGCAGATCTCACCAGCGCACACTCGATCCGGCCATCTACTCGCTATATACCATGCACCTTGCCCACCGTTCGAGTGACCCATGAGGATGACGCGTGTGTCCGCATCGAAGCCCCACTTGGCCCATCTTCCGGAGCCAGAGTTGGATAGAATGCACGAGAGAGCAGAGACTGTTGCGAATGCATCCATCATTGATGGGCCATGCCAATCGAGTCCCTGCCAACGAAGAGAACACGATGAGTGAAAACATTGGATGTAAACACAAAGGGAAATAAGTGCAAGCTCACCCAAGCAGTGCGCCCCTGTGGTATCACAACCCACCCGTACGTTTGCTGTGGAAGCGAGTCTGCCCAGAATGACTGAGTAAGAATATCTACACCAGCGCCATCTTAGGCCCATTAGACAGACATTCAAACTACACATGCATGTTACGGTGTCATGTCAAGTCTAAGACTTACGAAGCGCAAGAATCGGCTCGTTGCCTCTGCATTTGCTAACCTTGTCGCATTGTCCCTGGATGGTCTGAGAGTCGCCAAAAGCTTCCTTTGGGGGTTTCACTACAAACACAGTGGGCATCGACTTTGCAAAGAAATAGGAAGCTTGGATAGGGACGTGCTTCTCTCGCGTCCAAAGTCGAACATGAGTCAGTGGAAGAGCAATTCGCAAGATGAATGTCTGGGCGATAAGATGTGTATTATCATGCGTGCAAGACGGAGCCCGTTCAGTATTTGGTTGACCTAAGCACATGAAGGGTATGCATGTAAGCTCGATGTCGAGCTGCTTGATTTCTTCTGATATCCTTTCAAGTGGAGACATATACAACCGAATGGGTATGGTGCGGGTTTGGGTAGGCGCGATGGATACAGGCACTTCACCGAGGAGTGTAACAGACGGTGAGGGTGGAACGTGTGTCGAGCTAGGAACAAGACATGCACGAATAATCGACCAGTAGCCTTGGCCTTCCTTGGTCCAGCGTCCAAAGTCGAGACACCGAACCCCAACACCGATGGCATCCCCGAATGGCGTGCCATCCACGATGTGAGGAGCTATCGAATGTGCAGGAACGTGCTGTAGTGGCGTGTGCTCGATGAATAACTCATCTCCGCCCGTCTCTGGCGAAGGCGTTGGGGAATATGGGAACTGAAGAGAGACAGAGAAATTGAGTGTCAGAATTGGATGCAGGGAAGAGTATGCAGATGGATCGCCAAAAAGACGAATCTAAGTCAAAAATTGATCGGGTTGTTGAACAAGGTCAGCCTCGTGGAATTCAGAAATGGCAGAAAATGACATACTTCGTAGGGAGCGCATATGATCACCTCATACCTCATCCGCTCCTTGTTCCTTGTGGGCGAGACAGGCAATCTGACCAACTGTGCCGGAGCCCTCTCCAACGTGTAAATATTCCCATAATGCCATTCGGGAACGCAAGACATTCTTTCCAGAGAATCGGCCGGGGGAAGAATCGTGAAAAAGGCCCCCTGGAGGAGTTGTGTGCGAAGTAGGGGTTCCGAAGGATGTCCACTGTCGTCGGACGGTGGATAGACAGATAGCCAACCTCGTAAGACATTCAAATGTTGAAGTCCCGCCCAGCCTTGCGTTGCACGTATCTGATCCCAGGGAACGGAAGGGTGGGATACGTGAATGGTGCCATGGGGATCTGCTGTTGTCTGTGACCAGGAGGCATAAGCAGAGTGGGTGAGCGAAGTGGGATGTTGTGTGGCAGTCGAGATTGGCAAAGAGACTGAAACGAAGGAGTGAGGACCAAGTGCAGGAAAAGGTACAGACTCACGATCGAGGGGGTACGCTGGAGAGAGAAAGTGCTGTTCGCGAGCATGGACTGGGAATGGACCAAGCACCTACACTGACCATGTCAGCGACGACAGCAAAGACGAAAGAGAGCACAACGCACGAGCCATTCGCCATCGAGCTCGACACGCCATCCCTGGTCGGTTTCACTCATCGTGGCTAGTACAACGGTGGATCGATCCATCATTACAATTGATCAACTCAAGATAGCATACAGACACAAGAAACGAGCTACACCCATCTACTCCAATCTGCTCATTTCTTCCCGGAAGACCTAAGAGTATGTCGACATCTGCTGCAACCAACCACGAAATCAACAGTTTGACATACTTCTTGATTCCACCGCCAGGGGCACCACCTATCGAGTGACTCAACGACACGAGAATAGAGCTATACGATGTGTTCATACCTTTGACGGCTATGTGTTTGTATTGCCGATCGGTTGAGATAGAAGCGACGAGAAGGTAAACAAGCAAATCCGTCTCCATGGTTAAGTCGTCCTTCGTACCTTTATCCTTTGCAGTCTTCAGAGCCGCCTCTTCAGCCTTCTTCTTCTCCTTGAATGCCTTGTCGTCCTCGTCATCCTCTTTTTTATCTTTCTTGGGAGCCTACAGTACGAGTCAGACAAGGACGATAAAAGGCAGAATTAACAGACCTTCAAAGGCTTCAACTTGCCACCTTGTCGCGACATTCAAACGCTCCTTCAGAGTGGACCAGTTTGGCACGGAATTATATTGCCCTTCCTGTTATGGAATTTTAGAGAAAAAATAAAGTCGGATAAAATAGTGTGTTCAAACCCTTCCCCGGCCCGGAGCGGAGCGGAGAACTGTCACTCCCAGCCATGATCCCAGCAAGACTCCTCCGTATCCGCACCAGCAGACAACTCTGCCGGGTCAGATACAGCACGAACACGAGCCCTAGATCGCCCCAACATGACGATGCAGTCTTCACAGGGAGATTCGTGGCAGGAGTCTTCCTTACGTTCAGTGCACTTGGATTCAGCCTCCATGCTCTGCAGAACGGCACATTTGACTTGTTCAGACCTTTTCACTCTGTGTCCAACCACTCCAGTAGACCAACTGGCTACCAGAGTAAAACCGTCGATCCGTTTTCCAATTCCGAATCTGTTCTTTTGCCTACAGATAGTCCCATCACGTTCTCGTCATCCTATGGCACTCCAGATGACGTCGAAAAGGCCATCAAAGACCTCCGTCATGCTCTACCTGGCGAACACCGCGTGCAGACGAACAGAGACACCCTCGCGCTGTATGGCTCCTCGGAAAATTCGTACCACCCTAGCTCACCCCACTCCGTCATCGTCCAGGTCAAGACCACGGAGGACGTCGTCAACGTCGTCAATATTTCCCGCAAGTATAGGGTCCCTCTTGTTCCCTACAGCGGTGCGACAAGTCTGGAGGGCCATTTCAGTGGCGTGAGTGTGCTTGCTGGGATGAAACCATCGTCTGTGTCTTGATGGAATGTGCACCCAGCATCCCTCGGGAAGTATATGTGTTGATATGTCTGCCATGAATCAGATTTTGGAAATCAGTGGTACGTACATCGAATCTGCGCAGTCGCAAACGAGGCTAGATCCCCTTTTTTACAGAGGCTGATGGTGATATTCGGTGCCAAGCTGGTGCTCGGTGGGAGGACATCAACCACATTCTCAAGGAGAAAC
This sequence comes from Singerocomus inundabilis, assembly GCA_038089075.1. Taxonomy (NCBI): domain Eukaryota; kingdom Fungi; phylum Basidiomycota; class Agaricomycetes; order Boletales; family Boletaceae; genus Singerocomus; species Singerocomus inundabilis. The sequence continues at coordinate 20,379 of JBBPKD010000243.1, forward strand.
GCATACCCCTTTTTTTTCCCGTGAGCCCACTTCGAATATCAGATTGGCAATACTTAATTTCACACACTCAGCTCGACCCAGGTCCAGGTGCTGTGAGTCATTTTTTCTTCGCTAGTCAAGGTGTGTGTGATAGCTGCGCAAGACGATAGGTGGGATGATCGGTACGGGGTGTTCCGGCAGTAAGTTCTTGTCGCTCAACCTCTCTTACTAACGAGATGCTTATCGTCCATAGCGAACGCCGTTAGATATGGTACCGCAAAGGCGGAATAGTTCTTGAACGTGGTAGGTCCCAATTTCGGTCTTGTTCTACAATCAGTTACACACCGAAACTACCACCAGACGGTCGTACTACCTTCTGGTAAAGTTATCAAGACGCGTCAAAGGGCTCGCAAGTCTTCGGCCGGGTTTGACACTACTAAGCTATTCATCGGCGCAGAGGGTACTCTGGGCATTGTGACGGAGGGTAAATTCTTGTACGCTCTGGCTACATGTCTTGTTAAAATGAGAATAGCCACACTTCGCTTGGCACCTCGTGTTCCGACCAAGGTCGCAATGGCACAGTTTCCAAATGTTAAAAATGCCGTTAGCGCTGTTCAAGAAATCCTTAATACACCTTACGGCCCTCACATACGTTCGTATTTGTCTATCTCGTATACACAGCCTTATTGACAACACGTCCAGAATGCATAGAGTTACTGGACGATCACAGTCTGTGTTTACACTATTGAAAGTCTATTGAAAGAAACATGTGTCTGACTCGTACGATCTATAGTGATGTCTGCCATCAACACAGCTGGCATAGTCGAGAGACCTTATCCAGTCCAGGATACTCTTTTCTTCAAACTCCAAGGCCCCCCGGACTGCATTGCTGAGACCTCCCGTGCCGTCCAACAAATCGTTCGGAGGCACAGTAGTACCCGATTCGAGTTTGCGGGAACGGACGAGGAAGCAGAAAACCTTTGGGAGAACAGAAAGTATGCGCTCACATCTACCCTGGCATCTCATCCTGAGATGAAATGTTGGACAACGGACGTGTGGTAATGATATTTCGGTTTATTTACCACGATTATTGATGAAATGCCCATAGCGTGCCCGTATCCAAGCTTCCTCAGCTTGTGTACGAGACAAAAGAGGACCTCGCTAAGTCTGAACTGAAGTCTACCATAGTCGGACACGTCGGAGACGGTACGTCTTTCACTCAGATCTCAAGAGTCAAGCATACTTGATCTGGACCGAATACAAGGCAACTTCCACGCGCTTATCCTTTTTCGTGACGATCGAGAACTCCAATCCGTCGGCGAGGCTGTTCACAGACTCATCCACCGCGCAATTGCTATGGACGGCACATGTATGTTCTTTCTTCTGAATGCCTTCTGAGTGTCTGTGTAGCGAATACTTGCACGCATAAGGCACGGGCGAACATGGCGTCGGGATTGGAAAGTCAAAGTATCTCGTTGAAGAACTTGGTGAGGACACGATAGAACTTATGAAAACGGTGAAGCGAGCAATTGATCCACTGAACTTGTTCAATCCTGGAAAAGTATGCCTATCCTACGGCTTCAATGGATTGGTTGACGAATACTCGCTAGTTATACCCAGAGAGCAAGAGCGAATGTCAGAGACCGTGAGGTGTTTGAAGTGTGATATAGGGTCGATGTCCATTCATTTTGATACGAGAGTTTGTTGCCCTGCTTGCATAGAAATGAATTCGGCACCATAATGTATGAGTCTTTGCATGCCCATCGCACAAATCTTCAATCTTCAACGGAGGGTTGAATTAAGATCCCTCTCGTGATCGCACCATATCAGATTTGTGTGCTAGTGTCTCCGTAGTCGTGATCCTTCCCCATCCTTAGGTGATACATAATCAGTGTACCTCTCATCTGACTTTGGGACACCTGGGGCTGAAATCGTGGTCATATAGAAGTCGTTGACAGCTAGCTAGAATATGACGGGAGATACATTAAAAATCCGATAGCATATCTTTTATACCCAACCAATAGTCTCCATCAGTTCGCTTGCTGATTTCACCTTTGGTTAGCCATGCAAAGTCTTTGTATCGGTCCGGCTCGGGACGAACTTGTCCTGCGAGAATATGAGCTTTATAAAAGAAGACGACATCCTAGGAAACGTTCAGTATACGGGTTTCAACAAACGTAATACTCACATCTTGAGGGCCTTGTTTGGGGGGGTGATAGACGCCTATTGGGTTCCGACTCACTATCCAGGTATCCATATGTCGTCCACACTCCATGTCAAGCCTTCGATGTGCAGCCTGATCATCTTGTTTAGATGAGTTCAACTGATGACACCCTCGTGACACTCACCACATGCAAAAATTCACCCTTCTGAATGTCCCCTTGCGGGAATCGCCATACGTCTTTGCCATTCTCTCGTGTCTTGAGCAAAAGGTAGAGATTCCGCTGACCCCTCCTATTGAGGTCTTTGAGGTTGTTGGTCTCGTCCGCCTTGTGAATGCGCGGCATGGACTCGTCTACTTCGTCTTTCATGGTGATTTCCATCAGCTCGGTCGCCTCGTCTCGTTCCTCGGAGGGGTTCAAGCCAAATGGTGCACCGAATGCCTTGCGCTCGCGTCTTCTCTCCTCGATGTTAAATCGCGTCTCAAGAGGTGATCCTTGCTTGAAATAAAACTCGGTCGGGAGAGGATTGCGCAAGGCTCGGTGTATGCGGGCTTGGTAAGCATAAAAAGCTTTTTCAAAGGGTGTCGGCGTGCGTGTGAGGAGCGGCGAGCGGTTAAGGATGATAGCGGTGTGCAAGTTTGGACGCGTGTGGGTGTTGGACGTCGCCTCCGTTGCAAACGCGCGTCTTGCGAGCTGGCGAGCGAGCATGACCGGTACTACAGCTGGAGGGCGTGTTTTATCGGTGACCGTGAGAAAATAGGTCCTATGACGGTGAGCTTGTGCATCCAGTTAGCTGCGACTCGCCATGTCCGTCTCGCTCGTCTCCAATGCCTACCTCGACGAGAATTCGGCAAAGATCAGGTCGAAGCCTGTCCCATGGGAGGTCTGTGCCCCTTCTAAACGCTTTTTGCCGCTGACCTCTGGCAGGGATACCAACGCGCGGAACTCATCACTTCGGAGGAGCTTACCCTCATCAAAAGGGTAGACAGACAACCCAGGGCCAAGACAGAATCCATCCTCGTCTCCGACGGCCAGACATACGCGGCCCTCTATCTCCGTTTGCTCAAGAAGCTTCAGAGAGTCGATACCATGCAGTGTCTCCTTGTCTTGATCGCCGACGCGCTCCTGGGTATGTTGCGCATTGCTCGGTGTCCGAATCGTAGCAAACTTACGATGTGATTGGATAGATCATGATGAACGGATACCACTCTTCACGAGAGCCGCACATTCAGATCCCGACTTGCCCTACTTGCCGCTTCTCAGGTAGTTATCCCTCTTTGCCGTTCAGTGGCATTATACTCATGTGACATCTAGGACCTTAGAAGCCCAAGACGAATTTGTGCAACTCAAATCCGCGCAGATACTTACTATACTCCTCAGCTCTGACTCCACCCCGCTTCAACACCAACACCTACAGCCCTTCTTGAGGCTCCTCGCATCCCTCGTTCAAGGCCAATCATCAAACAAGCGTGACGTTGCGGTACAATGCCTCGAAGCTTTGTTGGCACGACCAGATTGCCGCAGGGCAATCTGGGCTATCCCAGGTATCACTGCTGGGTATGTCTGCTTGCCATGTTTGATCTACGAATCTGATCTTTTCCTAAAAGGTTGGTGGACATCCTTCGTCATAAACCTACCCCCCAGATGAGCTATCAGGTCACATTCTGTCTCTGGCTTTTGACGTTCGAACAAGACGTCGCTGCCCAGATCAATAAGTGGGTAACTTGCCTCTCGCAATTACAGTGCAGTTACCAAGCGTCGCTCACAGGAAATTCGACATCACACCCCTGCTGATCTCGGTCGCGCAGGCGGCAGCTAAAGAGAAGGTCATCCGCGTGATTGTTGCGACATTCCGAGTATGTACTGCCCCATTCACCTGTGTTCACCGTTCATGTTTCCCCTAGAATCTAATAACAAAGGCCCCTTCTGCCAATTTGCCAGCTATGCTCGTTGCTCAGCTACTCTCGTTCTCCAAGAACCTCTCCGGTCGTAAATTTTCCGACGAAGACATTCTTGAGGACGTTCAGTTTGTCCGAGATGAACTCGAGCGCAACTTTGAGAGCTTGACGTGAGTGACGCGGTGAGATGCAGTCGCTCCGTTTACTGACACCGACTCAAGGACCTATGACGAATATGTCTCTGAGCTGGCGTCTGGTCACCTATCCTGGACACCTGTGCATGAGTCGGATGACTTTTGGCGCGAAAACGCGTCCAAACTTAATGAGAAGGACTATGAACAGCTCAAGTTGGTGTTATTTCACATGCTGATTCATGATTGTGCACTGAACCGGAATCTCTCTAGGGCCCTCATCCGCTTATTAAGTACGGAGGATCCCCTCGTACTCGCCGTCGCGGTGCATGACCTCGGACAGTATGTTAAACACTGCGAACGAGGGAAGAAGTAAGTCATGCCCCTCCAGGTCTGCCTCACTGAAGTGATGTCGCACATGTAGAGTTATCACAGATCTGGGTGCCAAAGCACGAGCGATGGAACTGATGACACATCCAAACCCAGACGTGCGCTATCATGCGCTAGTCTCTGTCCAGCACCTCGTCAGTCACCCATGGATCGCTGTATGACGGATAAACCCCGTATTACCCCGGGTTTATGAGCATTGTAGTAATGGGCAAGTTACAATGCCGAAGCATTTCGTAGGACAGATGGCTATAACAGTCTGCTTCACGGCTGGATCCATACCTCTGTGACAACATCCAGTTCCTTCAATGTGCGTGGTTCTTTGGCGGCAGTATATGTGTTAGATTCAACATTTGCGTCGGAGAGATGATCTCCGATGAGGACGAGTCGTAGCCCACCTGCGCAGACATAGCCGGTACGAAGTGACAGGAAGGTGAGTTGGAAGGTTTGGCCTGCCTCAACACGAGGCAGATCGCCAATTAAGGTGTCCTGGTGCGCGAGGTCGAAGGGATCTAACGGGATTGCGGATGAACCGAGGAACGAACACCCACGGAGTTTTGCGTCCCTCGTTTCGTCTAATGTTTCGAAATAGGGTGGTGGCAGCGATGATAGTGGGTTGCCTCCAGCAGCGACCAACTTTTGAGGCGATGACACGAGTATTTGTTCGCCCCCTGAATTGATCGGCGCCTGCGTCGGGGTCGTCAGGGCAGACACATATGACGAAACACGAGAGGGTGTCGGACTGCTTACCACGGGTATGTCTAGTCCGTTCTGAGCGGGGACCCGCCGAGGAATGAGATGCTGCGCGACGAAGTAAACTCGTCGACGACGACCTCGCGGAATTGTAGCTGCGACGCTTAGCCTGAGTTCGAGCGTAAAGGGTTTCCCCACTCGGACTGCGTCTCTAGCGCGTCGCACGACAACGAGGTCGATATCCAGATCCGACACAGGATCTGGGGTGATAAGCGGTTGTACCTGTATACCCAATGCCAAGATTGCGGGGGACAGGGGGCGAGGGCTGAGAACAGGCGTTCCGGGTTGGGGACGGGGACGGAAGGGAGAATTGGGTCTGAACGTGCCCGGGGGCGGTGAGTTAGGTCGGGATACCGGAAGCTGGGGAGAATGGGGTCGGGATGGGCTAGAAGGGGTACCTTGTGCACGTTGGAGGTAGGGTGGAATAGCGCTGGGAGGCTGCGATGATGTCGATGGAGGCTGTTGTGGGCCTGAAATCCTACGCGAAAGCATCTGTCATGAGCACAGGTGCATCGAGCATCCGTGTCAGGCACTGGCAGGGTACGAGACGATAGTGAAAAACGAGACTCACAGAGGTTAGCAGACGGCCTGGTTCGCCGAATTTAGAGCGCCATGAAATATCAAGTCGACCGAGAGGGATTAGAGCCCCGGGTGGATGTGTTGTCTGAAAAGTGAGTACGTTGATGGGGGAGAGGATGTATATATATTGTCGAATGGCTTGGGGCTGCATGAGCGCCATAGGACCAGAAAATAGGGCCAGCGTGTCATTGTTTGAGGGGTTAGGGAGGTAGTTGGCGTCTACCGCATGCCAGCCCTCTGCACATTCGAACTGCATCCGGTCGAACCACATAGTTTCTTGTGTCATGTTTTGTATGTGGACCTCGAGAAATACTTTTTCGCGTTCGATGGGGTGGAGAAAGGCAGAGGGGGATTTTGGGACGTGCACCTTAGTCTTGACAGACAGGGGATTAGTGACCTGTCCAAATCATCGTGCGATCCTAAGCACACGCACACCCCAACAAAGAAAAAAAAGACGCACCGAAAACTTGTAGAACTTCTTAAAGCTCTGTAAACTTGGGTCGTCCGTTCCCTCTACCGGTCCTGGTGCATAAGGATACCCAGGCGGAAGCCGATACGTGACCATACACGCCAGGACGTGTTGACCGAGTTCCTTCACTTCATGATGAACGATATGTTCGAGTCCATTCCCCGCCGCGAGCGTACATTCCGCACCGCCGAGCTCGCACAGGAGCGACTTGGAGTTCGCGTTTTGCATCTCGAGGCGGACATGGACGCCTTGCACTGCCGCGTGTGTTTCATTGTTGACAGAGATACAGCAGGAAAATGTTTCGCCGAGCTGTATGGCACCAAATGCGGAGGGGAGGGTGAGGAATTCGGAGACATGTGTGAGGTCGCGTAGGGTCTTGGGGTGACCAGGCAGTGGGGTGGTACCTTGGAGAGAGAGGATCGATGCGGTAGAGTGCGCGGAGAAGGAGGAGGAACTAGAGTAGAAGGGTTCCCAAGCAGCAGCAAGTCCAGGTCGCTGTGAGCAATGATGATTATGGTTTGTGGTGAGTATGGGGAAGTACGAGTTGGAAGCGACCACGCACAGACACCCGCATCACCTTCAATGATAGAAGATGTCCTTGTCCGTCAACACTTGCCATGGTAGGAACTCTCTGTTAATATCTGTACTAGTAAGACAAGTGACTCTACCAGAAGCGTTGTTTGTCGTTGTTCTATTCCAAAGCTCTTGCCTTCCATAATTGCTCGACGCAGTCTCATAATAAGACAGAGCTGAGTAGTGTGATGCACGACAACTCGTCGTGGTATGTGGAAAACAGTCCTTAAAACCGACTCGGATCAAGTCCCCTTCGCTAATTTCCCCTTCATGCCCACGTTCTGCTTCTCTAATGTCTGGATCCTCACTTGTGCCTCGTACATCTTCTTTAACAAGTATCTCCGCCTCTCCATTGCTGCTCGTTTACTCTTCCACAGCGACTGGAAAAAACTTTCAGGTCCGGTTATTTCTTGTAATGTTGCGAGCTCGGTCTCGCAAGCTTTGATCGTATTATCTGCACTAGCGATTAGCTTGTCGTTTATCGCCGTGTCTTGCGTTGCTCGGAAGATAGGGTCTGCGGTTGAGTTGGCGACGCGGTTATAGTAAAGACTAGTGGAGACACTCACCATTAACAAGTCTTTCAAAGACATATTTAAATACAGGCTTTCCTGGGCGTATGGTG
>JBBPKD010000244.1:0-27929 GCA_038089075.1 Singerocomus inundabilis
TGCTTCCCGCGTCTCCCCCGCCCCCTCCTCCTCTTCCTCTTCCTCCTCCTCCTCTTCCTCCTCCTCCTCTTCCTCCTCCTCCTCCTCCTCCCCTTCGCCAGCGATGCGACCGTCTCCAATTCCCGTCGGTGCCTTCCTGTCTCTTCTCTGCTTGACCCTCCTTCCGTATGCCATCGCTCAGTCCTCGACCACCTCCCCAAACGCATCCACCACCACCTCAACTAATACCAGCTCGTCCACTTCATCCCCGATCCCTTCCTCAAACCTGACTACTTTTCTCGTGACGAGCTCTTTCACCGCAACGTCCGTCAGTCAGTCAGGCAGCCAAAACATCACGTTCGCTACTGTGCTTCCTACCGTCTACAATGTCACTCGCACACTTCCCACCCCCACTGCGTCAACATCCGCCTCTCCATCCCCCACTCCCATTGTGCTGGCCACGGAAATCACTCCAGCTTTCGGCGTTCTAGGAGCTATCCTCATTTTGACTGGTCTGCCAAGTGCATTCTGGGGTCATAAGAACAGATGGTGTGCACTCTTGTCCGACCACTCGTGTGATCGCTCATTCTCAATCCTACAGGACTTCGTTCTTCCTCATCGGATTTTATACCCTGTCGCTCGTTTGCTTCGTTCTCATCGTCAAATTTGGCATTCTCCCCGCAGTAAACCCTCCGAGTAAAACCCTCCAGGGCATGTTTGTGCTGGCGTGTTCTGTAGCTGGTATAATGGGTGGTGGTTTCACCATCTTCTTCTGGAAGGCCACCAAATATTTTATCGGGGCCTGGGGAGGTTTCGCCTTTGGTTTGTGGATACAAGGTTTCAAGAGTGGTGGTCTCATCCCTTCTGTTGGATTACGCTGGATATTGTACATCGGTATGTTCTCGACGTATTTTACATTCCAAGCCTGACCCCCTTTCCAGCATGTGGTGTCGTCGCCTTCGTGCTTTGTACAATACCAAAGCTTCACTGGCACATGTTGCTTCTGGCGACTGCTTTCGTTGGGTCATCCGCGTTCATGCTAGGTGTCGATTGCTACACGACAGCTGGACTCAAGGAGGTGGGTGACATTTGCACGTGTAGTTTTACCCAAGTGCTCACTTATTTTGCCAGTTTTACGTATGGAACTTGGGATTCAAAAGCATGTTTCCCAAGTATACCAGCAACAACATCGCATTTCCTGTCTCGCAAACCATGGAGATTGAACTTGGCTTGATTGGTGCTGTCGCCCTTATGGGGGGTGCGGTCCAGTTGCGCATCCTCCGTGTCCTCCAGCGGAAGCTCAAAGAGATCGCTGAAGAACAAAAGCGCAGAGACGAAGAGGCTGAACTAAATGTATCTGACCGATTTGCGGAGCTCGCCAAAGAGAAAGAGGAATGGGAGAATGACCATCCATCCTTTGGGACACATGCTCGGTCAGGTAGTGGATATTCGGGCACACCCCTCATGAAGGAATTCCCGACGTCTGGATCTCATGAAGGCCGTTCATCCACTTTTACTCTCGTTGGCGCTCGTGGTCGGCACACGTCCGGTGTATCCGACTTCATGGCGGCACCGATGCCCGAAGACGAACTCAAACGTACTGCAAGAAGTTCCCAGGCTCCGGGAACTATCCTTCCTCATCTAGACCTCGGAATCGGGATTCAGGACGACGTCCCGGCAGGCTTCATCACTGAAACAGAGCCGGACATGAACAGAGAAGTCAAAGAAGCTCAGAGAGCCCAGATTTCCGCCGAGCTGAGCGAGCTCGCCCGTAAGGAGGAACTCCTTGCTGAAATCCAGACTATCAGACGCTCCATTGACGCATTGCGATCAGAAACACCCGGCGTAGATTCTGATGATTCTCGCTCACGCAGGGTCTCGCTTACCTCACGCCGTACGCTCAGTTACGACCTTGACAATGCTATTGCCCCTCGACTTCATACACGACCTCCAAGACAGCCCGATCCGCGTGGTCGTGCACTGTCTTTGGAATTGTCCAAGCTGGTCGATGCACCTCCCCTTGGTGCCTCCATCAGTCGTCCCACGAGCGTTCCATTGAAAGATGATGACTGGGATGCTTACGTACGTGACCGCAAGCTACTCCAGCCACCATCAGGTGTGACGGCACCCATTCCCACCACGCCTGTTTCTGCCACCATGCCCAACACCCAACGTCTCCCTATACCTCAAGCAGTGACTGAAGCCCTCGTCCAACGCAAGCATCGTGAGAGCATGTTCGAGGTCAGCGGTAACGACTCTACTCCCAAAGATACATCGGACGAAGACCTACCTATCGCCGCTACACTTGCTGGTGTACTCAAGGCGCAAACGAAAAAGTCGCAGAGCCGTCCGAGCAGTAACATTCCTAATGTTTTGCTGCAACCCCCCGGGCACGCCCCTGTGTTTGAGTTGCCTCTGCCAAGCACTACTCCTCATGTCCTTGCTCGTACTCGTCCTACAAAGAACTCCCCCGAGCCGAATCCAAACATCCCCATTGTCTTGCCACCAACACGGCCCACTAAATTGGTTGCTCAGGACACGGCTTCCAACATACCTTTTATTCTGCCTCGAGGCAACGTGGTTGCTCCCGTTCCACAGAAGGCCGAGCCCCAGCGTGTTGCCACGTTCGAGGAACTTGAAGAACGTCATAGACAAAAGATGCGCGGGCTGCAAAACCCGATTACCCAGGCGGAGAAGGAGTCTGCGGATCTCGCAGCTGCTAAAAGTCGCTGGGAGCGATCAAGGGCTATTGAGCGGGAGGTAGTGAGTAGACGACAAGCGGAGAAAGTGGCAGAACTGGAGCGAGAGGAGAGGGCGAAGCGCAAGTCGGATGATGGGTCAGGCAAGCGGGGTTCGGCGTTGGTCAACGCAAGCGGGCCCGGTGACCGAAGCTCCAGCACCAACGTCTTGAGCGCAGACAGGCTTGCCGTGATTGGTGGTGGACCGAATGCCACGAACTCGTCGAAGCGACAGTCGATGCTGAGAGTCGAAGGCTGGCAACGATACCAGCATGACATTGAGCTGGGCATCCGTCCAGACCCAGGGACGTCTAGACGCGATACTCGGGCGCCTGCTCACGCCACTGTCCCTTTCCCTGGCCAGAATCCAGCACGGGACGGTGCCAGTGATGAACGGAGGCTGTCTGGGTTCCTCCGTGACCCTCCCAACTAGATTTGGACGTTGCCCCTCTCTTTTTTTCTTTTTGCTACGAACTACTATAATGAACGACTCTTCTTGATGCACGCGGGGACTCTATTTTTTTTTTTGACTCGACGGACGATGCTTGTTTACTTGACCTGTGATGCGGAATATTCGTTCGTATGTTACTTTTTGCATGGTGTGGGTCATTTGGCCAGTGTGTGTGAAAAGTTGGTTTGTGGCGGTGTTACCATTCCCACGATGTGGCACGTGTTGGTGAGAATTTGTCATGGTCACTTTGAACGGCTCTCAGGCTTTCTCGTTTTTTCCCACCTCTTGTTCTCGATTCCCACAGCTGGCAGCCAACGTCGTTATCCCTGGCGGGAAATTGTTATGAGGACGTTCCATCCTTTCTCTTCCCCACACATCTCCATGCCCGACGCCGCCCAGCTCGACGCTCACCTCCATCAGGTCGCGTCAAAGAGCTCGTCGCCTCACCCCCCGTCCCCGCCCCAACCGTCCCTCGACATCCTCGTGAACAACACCTCGCCTCCTGCAGAACATATCGCCCATCAAACTACCCAACAATTGTCTCCCACAAAACCACAGCAGCATCCGCCCACCTCGAGCAATAATGGTACCGTCAACCACTCGCATTCCACCATGACCACCGCCGCCCCCTCCGTCCTTTCTAATCCCGATCCAAGCGCGTCTCTCCAGTCTATCCTCGCCGCGAGTCGCAAAGACCAGTTGCCTCCAGAGTCTGCCCTTCACCACTGGGCCATTCCTACCCCTCCCCAGCTCGCAGCTTCACACCACGTCACGTTGCTTCCCCAAGTGAGTCCCTCGCCGAGCGCTTAAACGCGCCATTATTCACCCTCCGCGATAAGCCCTCTGCTGGTAAGAACACCAAGCGTAAGCTCGACGAAGGGGAACAGGATGATCCCCATCCGAAAATTCGCCGTACCGTACGCGATCATGTCTCCCAGGACCCGGCCCGCGTAATACCAATGACCACAGTAATGTGTCTGCATGCCGCCGTTGCCCAAAAGTCGTACGGCAGTGAAAAGCGCTTCCTCTGTCCCCCTCCTATCGTCCATATTCAGGGGCCGGTATGGCAGATGCGCTCTCAACAACTCTCCATGGCCGTCGTTTCTGAACAAGGAGAGCGCTCCTTTGATCAGAAAACTTCCCTTGACAATAACATGACTGGCAGCTTCAAGTTCCTCCACGTCACCGGTACCGCAAAGGCCAAGAGTTTCACTCTGTCTCTCGATATTATGGATCCCCCTTCAGCCGCGGGGGAGGGCGGCGGCGATAATACTGGTGGCCGTGTTTGGGCGTCGTTTGATTCAGCTCCTGTAACAATTATATCTAAGCCCTCAAAGAAGACAGCCAAGACACGTAACATCTCGTCGTGCATACTGGCTGGAGGTCCGGTGTCTCTTTTCAACCGTATCAATTCACAGACGGTTCGCACCAAATACATGACTATTGATTCTGCCCAATTGTGTGCCAGTAACGTCGGCTGGTCAGCATTCAATGTAAATGTAGTGCGCCGCCCAGAGGATGCTCCGCCAGTCCACGGTATGTTTTCACGTGACCTGAAAGTATTATGCGCTAATACTCACGTTCACAATACACCAGGTGGCCACCAAGCCGTGACGTATGGGTGTGAAGTAGTATTATCTGACACGCTTTCTAATATCGCGACATCACCGCTCGTTATTCGCAAAGTGGACAAGGGCCGGGTCTCTCCAGAAGATGGCGGGCCCGTCAGTCAGATGCAGAAAATAGCATTGCAGCGGGTCAATGCCGATGGGTCAAGACATTACTTGTCTGCTGCAGGCCCGGTTCCTGGCCCACCGGGTGTTTCCCCCTCTACTCCTGGAGTATCATCACAAGGCGGAACGCACCCCCTCATCTTCCAATCACCCCGTGTTAGAGAAGAGATGAAGGATGGCGTTCGAGTCCTCTCCGATGAAGTGGACGATTATCTGTGCTGGACAATTGTCGGCATCTGTATGTGTTCCGTGTATCGTTTGTGCACTCACTTGCTGACCATCGCCATTTGCAGCCAAATTCCAATACACGTTTTTTGATGCATTTGGTCAGAACAGTTCGATACCCGAGCTTCCTATTACGCCATTTCCAACTCTGTTTACGGCTCCGACCTATCGCCCAGCTAACAACACCCTGGAATTGACAGTCTCCAACTTCTTCTACGAAGACCCGAAGACGCGCACGCAGCAGCCGCTCACAGTCTATCTTGGCAATATCGGCCCTCTCCGTGCACGCTGCTTTCCGCCGCACACGCCAGGACCGCTCACAAATATCTCGTACGGTGGTGGAATCCCGGGACCATCATCTGAATTGGCACCCAACGATGGCACTGTGCCTGGTGTTTCTTCCAGTATCCCCGGGGGTAGATACCCACCGTTGCACACTCTGGTGACTGTGGAGATGCCCTCGCTCGCTGATGTCATTAAAGCACTGCAGGAGGACGTTATTCCCCCTAACGCTCTAACCGCTGATGATGCAACACCTGGACCTCATACATCACCATCTGGTGGCGAAAGTACTGCAACGGGGACTCAGGTTGACGGACCAGCCAGCGGTGGTCCCCAAACGGCCAACAGCTCCCCACAGCCATCGATTGCTGGGAGAAGCTTACCTGTTCTATTTATTAGGGCCTCAGATGGAGTCGGCTACCACTCCGGAAGGACGATAGCGTGTGAGAATGTATTTCAATCCATGGATTTCAGTGGCATGGCTCCCGGTCATGTTCTAACGCAGCCTGGAGGGCCGGCCGCGGATCCAGGTTGGCTCGCTGCTGCTCAGGCCGCGGCGAGTGCAGACGGAGGATTGCACGGGTGGACACTGAGGGTATTGTAAGGTTAACCACGACTGTTCTTTTGCTTGTTTTCCGTTATATACACTCTGCTCGAGTCCCGTTTCCGCTCAGTCCCTCTAGTTACTGTGTCGCCCCCCTTAATCTGGGACGTTGGTCTAGCTTGTATCTGTGAACGGGCGGACAGTGGTGGGTCGATATATGTCTTAATGTTATCGCAATTGCACTGAGTGGCTTGTGGGCGATATCGTCGACACGTTTGTCGGAGATGCAGTCAAAAGCGGAGAGCGCTCGACTTTGACAGTACCGTCACCAGTGCCAGTGGGCCGCATCGCGTCCATCGCTCACGTACGACGCCGTTGGACATTAGGTGAGTCCCCCGCCACCGATAAGACCACCTTGGGCAATGATTATCTCTTCCTCTCTTCTTTCTTCTCCCATCAGTCGTCTCTCCTTACTCCCCTACCACCACAAAAACCCCAGAACATACCCTCGATTCCTCTCTGCCCAGGCCAAGAAGCCAGCCATGTTCATCTACGACGGTATCCGCTCTCAGCTCGAGTGGAACTCTACCCTTAGCCCTGCAAAGGCCATTCAACCAACTGCTGAGACCAAGTTCCTTCGCAAGGTGCGTCACCACCCGTCATCGGCGGTCCAACTCAAGGCCCACGTAACACTCAGACCGCTATCATCGCAACGATTGGTACGAATTCAGGCTTGATGGTTCGGTCGAGAGTTTCATGTCCCCGCAGGGCCCAACACAAATACCGTCGATAAGCTTGCCGCACTGAGGCGCGCAGGGGTCAATGTCGGTAAGTCGCCCTCTGGATGTCGCGACGTGGTCTGTCGTCCACATTGTGGTGGATCCCAGTTCGCATGAACTTCTCCCATGGTTCGTATGACTACCACCAGAGTGTCATCGATAACACCAGAAAAATGGTCGCTGGTGAGTTGTTTCCTCCTCTCCAAACAGTACACCAGTGTTGAGGCATATCTAAAGCCGACCCTACCGGGCGTCCTATTGCGATCGCTCTCGACACTGTACGTGCTTCCAAGCACTTGATCAAAGGATCACATTCACTTTTCAGCAGAAAGGTCCCGAAATCCGAACCGGTTTGATGAAGGACGGAAAAGACGTATGCCCAACGCTGATCTGTGTTGACCAACAAGACTCACCAACTCTAGATTCCCATCAAAGCAGGACATGAATTCATAATTACAACGGATGACAAGCATCGTGAGTCTTGTGATAGCGAGCACGTTTGGCTTGACTATGTCAGTACTTTTTGTTGACCATGCATTCTGGACATACTCACGGCTCGTTTGACGCAGAGAAACCTCCCCAGGGTCACCGCGCCAGGGAAACTCATCTACATCGACGATGGTAATTTCATCGATATCGTCCTTTGAGCCGTATGCTCATCCATATTTAGGCATCTTATCTCTTCTCGTCTTGTCCATAGACGGTCCCACTATTCGCGTCCGTGCGCTCAACAATGCGGTCCTCTCTTCTCGCAAGGGTGTCAATCTCCCCAAGACGGATGTGGATCTCCCGGCACTCTCTGACAAGGACAAGAAGGACCTGCAATTCGGTGTCAAGAATGGTGTCGATATGATTTTTGCGTCGTTTATTCGCCGTGCTCAGGATGTCAAGGACATTCGTCAGGTTCTTGGTCCCGATGGTGCCAGCATCAAGATCATCGTCAAGATTGAAAACGAACAAGGTGTAGAAAACTTTGACGAAATCTTACGCGAATGTGACGGAGTGATGGTTGCGCGTGGTGATCTTGGTATTGAGATCCCCGCAAGTCAGGTTTTCCTGGCTCAGAAGATGATGATCGCGAAGTGCAACATCGTTGGAAAGCCAGTGATCGTTGCTACGCAGATGCTGGAGGTGAGCCCCGGCTTGTTTCTTAGTTCGATTGAGAGTTGATTTGATCTCCTGCAGTCCATGACAGTGAGCCAATGAAGTCTTTCTTGGCATTGGTTTACTGAACACTCCGCAGTACAACCCAAGGCCAACGCGCGCAGAAATCAGTGATGTCGCCAACGCTGTGCTTGATGGTGCGGATTGTGTTATGTTGTCGGGAGAGACTGCGAAAGGAAGCTATCCCGTAGAATCTGGTAGGTGTTGTGCATGCCCTAGTTCAGAGTGACTGGCTGAATGCAGTTCAAGTTCTCATGATGGCCGAGACGTGTCTTCTTGCTGAAGCTGCTATTTGCTATCCTCCCCTATATGATGAGCTGAGGGCAATTCAGCCTCGACCCACGGAGACGGTAGAAACGGTGGCGATTGCTGCAGTTGCTGCAGCTTCCGAGCAGAATGCAAGCGCTATTCTCGTGCTATCCACCAGCGGCAACACTGCTCGCTTGGTCTCCAAGTACCGGCCTCTAGTTCCGATCATCACCGGTATGTTGGTCTGAACGTTGAAACCACGTTGTCGTATTGATATAGCACATTTCCGTTTAGTAACCCGCAATGAGCAGACCGCCCGTCAGATCCACTTGCACCGTGGATGTTACCCATTCTGGTACTCCGAACCACGCGGTATTCCCGAGGGGCAATGGCAGAAAGACGTGAGTTTCTGACAAGGTTCTTTTGAACAGACGCCTCATTTGTCTTTTTTCCCTCAGGTCGACAATCGCATTCGTTTCGGATTGAAGAACGCACTTCGGCTGAATATCATCAAGACTGGCACGACCATCATCGCCGTCCAAGGGTGGAAGGGAGGTCTCGGACACACCAACACGCTTCGGATCCTCTCTGTCCCAACTGATCCTGCTGATCTCGAATTTCAACCCCTCGGCGCGCATTGAGTGACGACAAGGAATGACCGCGTCCCTCTCCTGTATAGCTTGTACGTAGTCGTAGTGAGAATTGAGTGGATGCATGTACATTCAGAAATCCAGCCCGTCTGCCGTGCTCGTCACCCATCAACAATGTGCTATCGGGTCAACTGCTGCGGAATGCACCGGAAAGGAAATGTTTTCACGCGCAGCCCTTGGAATTTTCGGCGTCCCCTTTTGATTTCGTACTTGTCCGCGTCCCCGTCTTGGTCGCTGTCCGCTGGACTCATGGCGTCTCTCAACTACTTTTCCGTACCGCAACGTGCAAATCCCTACCCAGACAAGGCTCGCTTGACCAACGGCCTTCCAACATATTCCTCTGCCGTCAAGGAGAAGATGCACAGACACACGCGCTCCCTGTCCTGGACGATCCCCATCTCCGTCTCAATCCCTGGCGTCCGCACGCGCAGGCTGCGCCTCTTCATGCCAAACCCTACTCGCATGCAACAACTAGGTCTCTCGCGCTTCGGCAGGCGACGAGGACCGCTCATCATTTGCTTGCTCTTGATCGCCCTTCTCTGTACATTCTTCTCCTTTGCCCGTAGATTTGGCCCGGAAGAGAAGCAGTGGACTCCCAACTTTGGAGAGTCATCCACCCTCGTCTTTGGCAGAGAGGACATCCAGCGAATCTGGAAATGGGAGATTGCCAGTGGTCACTACCCTAGCAAGAGGGAGAGTAAGTCTTTTGACTGGCCGTCCACCGCATCTCTCACACATACCATCAGTTCCGGAGCAAGTCGGTCTGACAACGCCACCTCTAAATCCTGCCCTTCCTCCACGCAAAATTCCTACCATCCCTTCTCGTTTCAGACCGCCGCCCGGTCCAGTAGCCACGACGACCCGAGGGGACGGTCCACGCCGTGTCTACCTTGACATTCACAGTCAGCCGCCAGATGTCGCCTACCCCCCGCGTCCCGTACCTGGCTCTGTTACAGATCTCGATATCGTCATGGAGAATTGTGATTTCTCTCAGAACAAGGTACATAATACTAATCATGCACTTGTATCACACTCATCCGCGCGTGTCCAGTATGTTCGTGATTGTCTTGAAGTCCTCCGACTTGGTGCTGGTTTAGACAATGGTAACCATTTAAGGAGGGGCAAGATGGACGAGTGGAGATACATTTACATGGAACAGGATCGCGAAAACTTCACCGAACCAGCGCAAATATCATTGGCAAACGTAATCGCTCCGCGCCCCGCAGAGTCCGCTGGCATTCAGGATCCTAATGCCGGACTCACAAAAAAACGCGGAGTAGACTGGGAGCCTCCTCTATCTCTTCGTCCAACACTACAACACATCCCCTATTCCAGTCTCCCAATACCGTGCGACCCTGAAAATCCTCGCCTTTTCCATATGTTCTGGACTGGCCCCTTCACTGATAAGCCATATCTCGCCCTTTTGTCTTTTCTGTTCACGCAAAACCTCGGCCTTCATCTGAAGGAGGACCCTGAACCTCACGTTTGTCAGCCAGAATTTTGGCTATGGATTAATCCTGGCCCCGCAGCCTCTATCCCTAATCCTTCGGCCCTTACCGACATGTATGAACAACTAAAGACGAATCCATGGGCAGCCCCTTTCTTGCACCCTAGATTCAAAGATGTTATCAAATTCAAGCTCTGGAACACCACTGACCAGCTTGATGGTATTCCTGAACTAAAAGATGAATGGCGAGAGCTCAAGGAAACCTTGTTCAACTCTGGAGGTCATATTATCAACGTTCCTGCGGAGCGCCCAAAGAGTACCGAGGCTTCTACGACCGTTGAGTCGGACAACAGCACTGACACTGCCGCCGCCCCAAAACCAGCTTCTACTGGCAGTGACAAACCCGATGAAGATGACATGCTTAACCGTACAGGTTCCAAATCGTCATCGTCGTATGACCGCCTTTCCGTCATCTTGTCTGATATGGCCCGGTTCGTTCTATGCCACAGGTTTGGAGGTATTTACCTCGATGCAGACACCATCTTTCTACGGGATTGGGAAGAACTCTGGGGTTGGAAGGGTGCGTTCGCATATCGATGGTCACGTCTGGAGAAGTACAACACTGCGGTGCTTCGTATGAACAAAAACTCCGCCCTAGGATCGTTTCTCTTCCGCACGGCCCTCAAAAATGGCTTGGATTTTCACCCCATGACAGTTTCACGCTACACAAAGGATGCACACATAGAAGGTCTTCTTTTACGTCTTCCGGATGCCCTCTTTGATTCTGCGTGGCTCAATACAGAGGTTTTCCAGCGCGAGCGACCGCCTCAGCCGTATTTTACCGAGTGAGCACCACCAATTTAGCGATTAAAAGTGGACATCACTGAACACTTTTCAAAGATTTGCCGACTTTTTTAATACACCTACACAAAATAGCGCAGCACCGCAGGCTTTGGGTTTTGAAGGCTTTTTTCGCGGTGCTTATTCATATCATTTTCATAACTTTTGGTGAGTGCCTTTTCATGATCGAATGCAGTTCTGCTGCTTGACTTATGTGCACCTAGGTGGAAGCCATTTGACCCTTCGCGCAATTGGCCAGACCTTGGGCCCAAGTTTTCGGCTGGCGAGAGGGCTGCACGTGCTGCTGCCACTCCGGATGTGGATCCCGAAGAATGGGTAGACAGAGTTGTTGATGACAAACGGGATCTTGACTGGGCGACTGTTCTCAAACGAACTTTTGAAGCATACGTTCGTGGTGAACGACCAAACATGTACGGGGAATGGCTTCAATGGTAACAACTCACAGGGCCCTGGTGCTGAGCTCACGATTTTGACTACCTGTTTAACAATCTACTTTGATATTAAACTTCACATTTTCACGATCAAGCATATCGTACATGCACACAACTTGCATTTTTCGCTGTTGTTGGATTAGAAATCTCTGACCTCTTCCAGTACGAACTGTGACATGATATACCAGCTTTCTGATGAACATTTATTCTTTTGTCCATACTTTTCTCGATTCATTTACTCCGGATCATGGTAGCTAGTTCATGCGCAGTGAAAGGTCGTAGCAATGGTCTAGCCGAGGACTCGCACAGATCGATAACAT
Organism: Singerocomus inundabilis; assembly: GCA_038089075.1. NCBI lineage: Eukaryota > Fungi > Basidiomycota > Agaricomycetes > Boletales > Boletaceae > Singerocomus > Singerocomus inundabilis. Next base: position 11,854 of record JBBPKD010000244.1, read on the forward strand.
ATTCGTATTCAAATTCTAATAACAATCCCACTTTCGAAGCGCTGCTGGGCGTAAAGTTGAACAGATCCCTCAGGGTTGTTTCTGATCAAAGAAGAATTGCAGTATCACGGGGCTCGAGGCCTTGTTGCCTGGGCAGCGGCAACGCTCGCCTTTAACTGTGAGATGACATCCTCGGGATCGGGAGCACCGAAGATCGCACTTCCAGCCACAATGACATTACTCCCTAGGCAAACATAAATCTCGGGTTCAGAGTCGTCGCTGCACACCAGGGACGCACCGGCCTCAGCGCAGACACCGATTGTCTTTGGACCAACACCACCGTCCACCTCAATATCTTTGTCGGGGAATCGGGCGCGAAGCTCAGCAACCTTTGGCACACAGCGTTCAATAAACTTCTGACCACCACGACCTAGCACAAGTCTTTCAACGGTCTCGGGCAGATGCGTAAGCTTACCAGGATATACGGTCATGACCAACAGCATATCGGCTGCAGCACCAATTTCATCTGTGATGGCTATGGATGGCGTATCTGGTGAAATTGCCACACCGGCCTTCATCTTGCGTTCATGAATGATTTGGATGAGGGATAGAGCATCAGCTTCGGTGTGTTAGAAGTGCAGGAGAAGGAGGTAAAATGCAAGCCTACAGGTCGCTTCGATATGGAAACAGTACAATGAGCCGCCTGCGTCGGCAATGTCGTTGACCCACTAGGATTTGTCGAGATGTTACCAGTCTGCAGCGCGAGATACGGTGTATGATCACCTTTTCGGGCTGCGCGACCATCATATGACAATCCATGAAAATTCCGGGCACGCTCTTTGATACACACGATAGCACAGGTGCACCTAAAGTACACGTCAGGATGGAGGATCCTCTAGAGTGGGAACTAACCCATGGTGATATTGGGAACGAAATGGCTGTCAATTGATTAACACATAAGGGAGGAGGGGGTGCGATGCGACCAAACATACCCATCCATGACATCTGCGAGGGGGGTAGGGTACACGATTAGCGACACGGCCATCGCAAGCATCATTCAGAAGGAGGTACCCATATGAAGCCATTCTGCACCCCCTTTGATCATCCTCTTACATTCTGCGGTGAGCTGGCCAAAGTCGGAGGCGAGCACGGACGGTGAGATGATGGGGCGAGGCATGGTGTGCCGTTGGAACAAAGAAAAGACGAGAGGTACCTGCAGTCGCACCGGCGTGGGTGCACCAGCACTTGAACCACGACACCTGCCTATTTCGGGTGGCACCAACAAACAGCAGACGACATCAGTGATGGTTCATCATCCACAGTTTGGCAGTTTGGGCTGTCGTATGCGATGCGGTAGTGGTAGAGACGGCACTGATTCGCCCTCTGCACTTTAAATCCAATGGCACCTGGACGTCCGCTCTCCTCGTCTGCGACCACACCCTTTCGTATTCATTCTTTTGCGATCCATATGAATGCCCCTCACAACTGCTATCCTTGCCCTAGCGACGTATGGCCACACAGAACCCGTTCCAATTAACCGCAGATGTGGGTAGGACAACCATGTTTAATGTCATTGCTCACTCTTCCCCGTCAGACGGCATCGACAACGCCGCAGGCTCGTACACATCCATTGCAGGCTCTTATACATGTGTCAGCACTGGGTCCCATCAAATAGCCGCCTCTTGGTATTCCCATGGACTGAGTTTCGCCACGGCTGGTGTTCATGAAGGTCTCTCGGACGGTGTGTTAGTTCACTCGTGGTCGTAGTACCACTGTGCATTTTCACAGCCTCGAGTCCCATGTAGCAGGGGCCACGAATGCAAGGGCTGTTTTCACGACTGTGACATGTCCGTGCTTTCAAAAATCTGTCATGTAAGGATATACTCTTACACTCATCTGTTGCAGCCGTCAGCAATGTTGCCGAGACTATGGTGACGTCTATTAGTGGACCTGCTATCACCCTCGCATTTAATGGCACAGGTGTCATTACCTCGTTTGCCGGTTCGGAGTACACGGTGATCACGAGCCCCAAGATGTAGGCAACAGTCCTAATCATCGAAAACAAGGTTCAATCGATTTTCAGTACCACGAATGCTGCCACGACTCTGCATTCTGTGAAAATACGAACCTCGCTGGCACTTGCTACGCTAGTAACTGTCGTCGGGGGCACTCTGTTAGGTGCTTGGTGGACTTAATAGGTGGCGATGGTTGGGTAATCCATGTTCGACGCATGTGTTCAGCCTCGATGAGCGACATATCACTGGTGACAGTGTATACGTTTCAAGCTAGCAGGGAATTATATGACGCTAATGAATCTTGATCTTACATGGTCCAGGACTGTGCTAATTGGTCATGGGCGACAGCCAACGAGACCTTGTCAAGCGCAAATTGTCATGTTGCTTGCTACACTAAAGAGTGTTGCAACATCAACGTTCACGCAGATCAAGCGGACCGAAGTACTCTACTCGTCCGTCTTGTTCATGTCCTTGTTGTACTGTGCGACATTGAGAAAGATCGTTACGAATGGAAGCATGGGAGCTTACTTTGGGACTAAAGAACAGAGAGTTGCTGCCCCACGGGAAGGGCTTGACCCTACGGTTCAGATATGGATATGGTGGGGGCTGAGGAAGGGTGCCGCTGTTCTCTTCGATCAGGGGTTCTTCGTGGGCGGCATGCTCCGACTCAACGTTATACACCCATGCGCAAGTGACAAAAGCTAGGAGGAACGTGAGACAGAGAGACGGGGATGGGGGAGACATACTGGCAGGGAACGCGACGTAGAAGCTGACAAGACGATAAGCAAGGTGAGGGACACAAAGACTAATGACATACCTGATTTTGCGCCAGAGATCAGAAGTGTCTGGTGGGGGAGTGAGCTAGTGAGATGGTGACGGGGAGGGTACACACGTGCAGCATGCTCGCGAAGAGCCCGGAGTTGCGCAAAGTAGTCAGGACCTGTGGGAGCGTTTGTCGCGAGTGTGCGGACAAGACGAGACACGACGCGGACGGACGAGGGTCGGGGGACGAGGGACATGTTGCTTGAGCGGGTTGGACGAGAGGCGGTCGCGTCGGGACGGGTACGGGATTTGGATCTCCGACAGACTCCGCTTGAAAGACTCGGTGTGTGTGTGAGGTGCGTGAGGTGACGCGTCGCATATATACCGTCATGGTCGTCCGAGCCCAGTCGTCTGCTGCTGGCGTGCTCGCCCTCCTCACTGAACCCGACGCCGCATTCAAGCAGCATGCCCTCGCCGCTCTCCATCCCCTCGTACCTCAATTTTGGGCAGAAATATCAGAACACATTGCCCCGATGCATGTCGCCCTCTGCTGTCTCTTTCCCCCGCTCACAACTGTGTTCTATCTAGTGAAAGCCTGTACGAGTCCGACCAGCTTCCCAAAGCTGCTCGCGATCTAGCTGCTTTGCTTGCCAGCAAGGTCTACTACTACCTGGGCGAATACGATGAAGCCCTCTCGTTCGCTCTTGGCGCAGGTAGCGCGTTCGAGACTGAAGCCCGCAACTACAACTCGGGCGAATACGTTGAAACAGTCATTTGTACGTTTCTCTACCGCTTCACACGAGTATGTCAATAGACATGCAATACACGCAGCCAAAGCCATAGACAGATACACTCTACAGCGCTCAGAAGAGGTCACAGGAACTAAGATTGATCCTCGGCTGCAGTCTATCATGGAGTCCATATTTCAGCGTTGTATAGACGAAGGAGAGTACAAACAGGTACATTTACCTGTTACCCTGGTTCCCTCAGCTGCCTTTCATTGTCTTACCTTTAGGCGATTGGCATCGCACTCGAGTCTCGCCGCCTCGACATAATTTCTCGAATTTATGACATCACTCATGATGTATCGCTCTTGTCCTACGCAATGGAGGCTGTTCTTGACACAGGGTTCTCCCTCTTGTACCGTGACCAGATCCTCGACTTCCTGCTACCGCTCTTTCCTGCACCATCTTCCAAAACAAAGTCTTCACATATACACTCACTCGCACGCCTCCTTGTTACGCTCAACAATCCCTCCCTGACTGTGCCACTATTGACGTCACTAGCTCCAAAAGAAAAGCTATTGGCATATCAATTCGCATTTGATCTGGCTGAAGGTGGCACAAGAGACTTTTTGGAGAGTGTCCGGAAGAATTTGCCAGACGGAACCGAGGTTGGTTTCCCTGGCACTCATGATTCTAATGTGACCAATTGTGGTAAGCAGGAGACAAAGAACACATTCGATAAGCTTCGTAATATCTTGGGTGGTCAGGAGTCCGTAAAGCTCTACCTTGAGTTTCTCAAACGGTCGAATAAGGTCGACATGTTGATTTTGAAGCACAGCAAGGTAACCATCCCCAAGATATATTCCATCATGCTTCTCATTTTATTTAGGAGTCACTTGAGCCTCGGTCGTCAATATATCACACTGCTCTCACGCTGCAGAACGCGTTCACGCATGCTGGCACAACGTCCGACGTGTTCCTACGCGAAAACCTCGAATGGCTAGGTATGGCTACTAACTGGGCAAAGTTCTCGGCTACTGCTGCCCTTGGAGTCATCCACAAGGGGTACTTTCAGGAAGGCATGAATATTCTTGGCCCTTACCTCCCTCAGAATGGCACCGAGAGCCAGATCCAAGGAGCTGCATATTCGGAGGGTGGAGCTCTTTACGCACTAGGTTTGATCAACGCTGGCTGTGGTAACGGGCAGGCCATTGAAAACTACCTTCGGGAAACTCTGAAGAATGCACAGGGTGAGATAGTGCAACATGGTGCCGCTCTGGGTCTTGGAATTGCCGGAATGGGTGGACGCAGCTCCGATGCTTACGACGACCTGAAAGAGACACTTTTTTCGGATTCTGCAGTTGCTGGTGAGGCTGCAGGATATGCAGTGGGACTCGTGATGCTTGGTTCTGCCAGTCAAACGTGTGCTGAAGAGATGATCTCTTATGCTCGAGAGACTCAACACGAGAAGATCATCCGTGGTTTGGCGATGGCTCTTGCTTTTGTGTTCTACGGCCGGCAAGAGGAGGCTGACGAGACCATTCACTCACTGTTGACTGAGAAGGTAGATAGTTTCTTCCTTTTGGTCATACCTTCCCAACACGACTTGTACAGGACCCCATCTTGCGTTATGGCGGTGTCTACACCCTTGCCCTCGCGTATGCCGGAACGTCCAATAACGATGCTGTTCGCCAGCTGTTGCACATTGCTGTTTCGGACACGTCAGACGACGTGCGGAGGGCAGCTGTCACGTCGCTTGCATTCCTTCTTTTCAAAAACCCCGCTCAAGTCCCGCGGATAGTTCAACTTCTCAGCGAGAGCTACAATCCTCATGTAAGATGTGGAGCTACTCTCGCACTCGGTATCGCGTGTGCGGGCACCGGCATGCAGGTGAGAACGCATTTTTGGGTTGTTTGGGACTCTAACTGACAATCATTCCAAAGGATGCCGTCGAGATTCTGGAACCAATGACTAAGGACGGGGTGGACTTTGTCCGCCAAGGAGCGTTTATTGCTCTTGGTATGATCCTCGTACAACAGTCTGAAGCATCGTCTCCATCCATGTCATCCACGCGTGCACTCTATACCAAGGTTATATCTGACAAACACGAGGATCCCATGGCACGGTTTGGTGCGGCGGTTGGTCAAGGACTTATCGATGCAGGAGGTCGCAACGTGACCATTAGTCTGCAAAGTCGGGCAGGCAGTCGTAATACGAATGCCATTGTCGGCATGGCGTTATTCTGTCAGTTCTGGTATTGGTATCCTCTCGCACACTGCGCTTGTCTTGCGTTTGAGCCTACGGCCATCATAGGTCTGAATGAGGACTTGAAGGTTGGTTGATTGATACTACGAGTTGCGGACACCGACTATCCTGCAGGTACCTAAATTCGAGTTCATTTCGAATGCACGGCCAAGTCTGTTTGCTTATCCAGCACCTGCAACACCACCAAAGAAGGAAACAACGGCAAAGATGGCCGCCGCTGTGCTTTCGACGACGGCAAAGGTGAAGGCGAGAGAAAAGCGGAAAGCAGCGGCCGACTCCGATGCGATGGAGACTGTAAGATAGATCACAAATCGGTTTTCCGGGGTTGCTGACTGTTTTGCAGGATGAAAAGGTAGACTCGAAGAAGGATGGGGACGTGGAGATGAAGGCGGAGGATATGGCTGCCAACGGCTCGGACGAATGCAAGACCACCTCGACGAAGCGAAAAGCAGAACCGAATTTTGAAAGAGTTGCGAACTTTTCACGTGTGACCCCGGCCCAACTAAGCTACATTAGCTTCCCTCTGGACGGACGGTATCAGCCAGTTCGGGCAGTCTCGCTGCATACACAGGCTGCGAAAGGAGGTAAGGTCTCACCGCCAGGAGTGGGCAAAAAAGGAAATGGGTCTTGGGTCCTGCTGTCTGAGCGACACGCAGGTGGAGGGGGTATTCTTATCCTGGTGGACGAGCGACCGGATGATGAGGTGGAGCTAATTGACCTTTCGCCTGCTGTTGTCGGCGAGGTGACGGGGAACGGAAGTGCGGTAGAGGAGGCACACGGAGCAGGAGAGCGGCGGTTGCATATTGCGCTAGACGAAAGCACAGGGGATGGGGAGCCTCCTGGGTCGTTCGAGGTGCGTGTGCGTTCATGAATGAGTGTGCGCGGACTGACTGGGTGTTTATGGGACAGTACGCGTTCGAGGACGATACGTAGAGTCGGGTTGTACTTGGTGTCCACGAAATGTACATAGTGTGACATAGTGTGACGTCACGGATTGTGACAGCGAGTGGCTGATAAGGAGCGGGGCAGAGACGCGACTTGGCTCTCAACACCCTCGTCCCCACCCATGGAATCCCGCACAATGGAGCATCGTAGAGCCAGTACGTCTACCGACTTTTCCTTCTACTCCCTCTCAGTGCTTAGTCGACGCGTGCACAACCAGCCTACAAAAACAAGGGTGGTCTGAAGCAGGATGACCTTCGCCGCCGTCGCGAGGAGCAGCAGGTCGAGATCAGACGCCAGAAACGCGAAGAGAACATTGCAAAGAGGAGAAATTTTCTCCCCACTTCTACCGTCGACTCCGATGACGAGACCGCTGCCAGAGATTGGGAACCACCAGTATAACCGCCTGATCCTATGAGTCGTATCCTGCACTGACGCCTTCTCAGCTTGCAGAAGAGATGATTTCGGGCGTCTTCTCAGACGACCCTGATCGCCAGCTTGACGCGACCACAAAGTTCCGTAAACTGCTCTCCAAGGAGAAGAATCCACCCATCGAAAAGGTCATCGAGTGTGGCGTTGTCCCTCGTTTCGTCGAGTTTTTGCGAAATGGGCAATCCATGCTCCAGGCGAGTGGTCTCGCCTTTGCCACCCTTCCAGAGCACTGAACCTCGGTGCAGTTTGAAGCAGCCTGGGCTCTTACAAACATCGCCTCTGGAACCGCCGAGCATACCCAAGTCGTGATAAATGCTGGTGCCGTTCCCGAGTTCATCAACCTCTTGTCGTCCCCTGTGCTTGATGTCCGCGAACAAGCCGTCTGGGCACTTGGAAACATCGCAGGCGACAGCCCGCAGTGCAGAGACTACGTTCTGCAACAGGGTGCTTTGCGGCCCTTGTTGACACTCTTGAGTGAAAACCACAAATTGAGCATGCTCAGGAATGCTACTTGGACTTTGAGCAACTTTTGTCGAGGAAAGAACCCTCAACCAGAATGGGAACTGGTAAATGACACGTGCCATTCTGCTCATCTCAGTCTAACATCTGTAATAGATTTCACCTGCTCTGACGGTCCTGACCAAACTGATCTACTCGATGGATGACGAAATTTTGATCGATGCTTGCTGGGCTATATCCTACCTCTCCGACGGTTCTAACGACAAGATTCAAGCTGTGATCGAGTCTGCAGTGTGTAGGAGATTGGTGGACTTGCTCATGCACAGTTCGACTGCTGTTCAGACTCCTGCTCTGCGTTCCATCGGAAACATCGTCACCGGTGACGATCTTCAGACCCAAGTAGTCATTGCTTCCGGTGCCCTTCCTGCTCTCCTCTCACTCCTGTCGTCGCCAAAGGAAGGAATTAGGAAAGAGGCGTGCTGGACTATCTCCAACATTACTGCTGGCTCACCTCCTCAGATCCAGGCTGTCATCGACGCCAACATTATCCCACCTCTTATCAACATCCTTCAAAACGCCGATTTCAAGACTCGTAAGGAAGCTTGCTGGGCGATTTCCAATGCGACTTCTGGAGGTCTCCATGAACCTTCTCAAATACGTTACCTCGTTTCGCAGGGTTGTATCAAGCCGCTCTGTGACCTTCTCACAATGATGGACAACAAGATTATCCAAGTCGCTCTTGACGGTCTCGACAACATTCTCAAGGTTGGTGAGGCCGACAAACAGGCGGCCGGCCCTGGGACTGTGAACCAGTATGCTCTATTCGTCGAGGAAGCTGGTGGCATGGTCACCATCCACAACCTTCAGTCACACGACAACTTGGATATCTACAAGAAGGCGTTCAATATTATGGACAAATATTTCCCAGACGAGGAAGAGGTAGACGCTGCTATCAGCTCACCAGCTGTAGATGCGTCTGGTGCTTATGCAGTGTGTAACTCTCTTGTTGTCTGCGCACTGATCAACTCATTGGACGGCTAGTTCCACTCTGATATTAGCGCACCACAAGGAGGGTTCAGCTTTGCACAACAGTGACCAGTTTCTTTTGGATCTATAGCGATGAATGCACCTGTGTCATTGTGAATCTCTCCTTGTTTACCCAGCCGTCATTTCATGAACACTGTAGCGAGGCACTCCAGCTCTATTTCACGACACCTCACCCCTTTTCTTTTTTTTTTTTCCCAATCTTCCTTCTTTTCATTTTGCTTCATGTTGAGCCTTGTAGGTAGTCGCTGGATTTGCGTATTGACGTGCGTCTAACGGACGCCAGGTAACTTGGGCGGGTAGAGGGAGACTGCATGGCATGGGATGGACGAGGTCAATGTAACTTGAAATAGAGCTGTACAAAGGGATCGATTTCATCCACCACCAACCACCACCACCGTCCGAGCATTGTCCATGGCCTCTCAAATCCTTCCTCTGGGCAAGTCTGCTCGTCGAAAGCGAGCGTCGCACGACAATGACGGATTTTCTTGACAGAGCTCATCGACAGATGTATTGGATCGCGCATCTGGGTGATCATGAAAAGCGACCGGGAGTTCACTGGCACCCTGCTGGGTTTCGATGACTTTGTCAGTGAGTGGATTTGGCTGAGACCGTTGATCTCGTCAAACGTATGGTCAATGTTAGACATGGTGCTGGAAGACGTGACAGAATAGTGCGCGCATCCCCCACACACGGTGAAACGAGCAACTGATCCAGTATCTTTCCTGCAGCGAGGTCACGCCGCAGGGCCGGAAGAAGACACGGCTTGCACAGACGCTCCTGAACGGTAACAATATATGTATGGTGGGTGCTACGCTCGAGGTGCGCGGGGGCTGGCTATTGAACGAACGCGCAGCTGATACCAGGGAGCGCTGGACCGGATGCGTGAACGAGTCGGATACTTGTTGGTAGTAGTAGCAGCCAAAATAGAGACATACAACACAACTACCGTCCGTCCAACACCACCAACCCACCAGGATGCCCATCCGCATACGAATGGCCATGCATGGCCGCAAGCATAACAAGATATTCCACCTAGTCGCCATAGACCAGCGCAAGCGTCGTGACGCGAAGCCAGCAGAGCTCTTGGGCATATACAACCCCGCACTTCTACCAGGGACCACATACAAGACGGTCCAGTGGAGTGTGGACAGGATAAAGTACTGGCTGGGCGTTGGAGCGACACCGAGCAAGTCCGCTGTGCGTTTGTTGGAATGGGTGAGTGTGTTTCACACTGTGTCGTACGTTCCCTGAACAAGGCGCGTAGGGAGGCATCCTACCGCCAGGATCAAAGTACCATCCCAGAGCGCTTCAACTGCAGGCGTCGGCGTCTCCTCAAGCCATGGCAGCATCGAATACAGTCGCTGATTCACCCAATCCAGTTTCGCCACTGTCATCGACTGCGCCGTGAACCACGAGTCTCTTGGACGGCGAGCATCGCGTTGGTGCCAGTCCATCCACCCGCAAAACTTGGCGCACTACGCGCATCTCTGTCTACCGCTCGTCGTACATGCCTACTTTACGGACTCTCCTTGACGTACGCACTATTAATGTAATTCTGCCTGCAAAAAGGCGCAGATCTCGTCGTGCCCAGCGATCTGTGCCAGTTCTATTCCCGTCAGGTCATCAGGATCCTGGAAAGAGCAGTTGAAGCAGCGCCGCGTGAGTGTTGGTGTACATCAGGACAGACCTTCATCGCTGCGTCTGCACCATGCTTGAGGAGCACTTTGACTGCTGACAGGCTGCCTCTGTCGCACGCCAAGTGTAGCGCTGTATAGCCCTACAAAGAAATGTCACCGCTGGGGGGTTCGACAAGTATACGTCGACCATACGTATTCGTCGCGTTCGTTGACGTCCACCAGGGAGTTTTCGACAAGGAGCTGAGTGATCTTGTTGGCGTCCCCTTGGATGGCCAACGCATGCAACACATGTCCTCCTGTATCCTCGCCGCCAGCCCCCAAAGTAGTAGTCATGGCACTGACCGATCCACCCATCCACCCTCTGTCTCCCGTGGACGAGAGCGATATGCTTACCCCCAAGTCCTCATCCCATATCTCTCCTTCGTGTGGGCCGCTCATTGCTCCAAAGCCTGGGACCCATCCGAGCTCCCGAGCAACGTCGAGGTACCTTTTCTCGGCATCCACTCCAGAGCCTGCATATGCTCTTCCAGCGTTCCTCCACGCGTCCCATTTTGCGCGGCCGGTCAGATCGAACAGCGACGGGCGCGGGTTCTGAGGCACCGGTGCGACGGCAAGGTATTTGTACAATCCGTACAGCTGTCGATGTACAATATCCAAACTGTCAGAAGTTATAGTCGCCCAAATAATGAACCTGCTCGACCTCAAGCTTTGTGGTACTCGACAGGTTCGCCAGCGACGGGGCAGACGACAAGTACGTTGCTGCCTCGAAGAAGGCGGGTGATGGCGAGTACGCCATGGCTGAGCCAAGGGAACATGTATCCGATTATATAAGCAATGGAGAAGTGTCTATGTTCTCCAGACATAAAGTAACGCGGTACAGTATCTAAGCGAGCCCGGCGACCTTCATCGCCTGCGTAACCTGTCAGCAGGTGGGCCCGAGGCGAACACATGACTGACCTCGAGCATGGATGGGCCAATCTTTGAGGGACTGTCGGTGACAATCACACCAGCCTTCTCTAGCGCGGCAACCTTGTCCGATGCAGCACCTTGCTCGAACGCTCTCAGAACGCATTCACGTCTGTGGACCGTGCCACTTACCCTTGCCACCAGAGATGATGGCACCAGCATGTCCCATACGGCGCCCTGGTGGTGCAGTGCGACCCGCAATGAAGCCAACGACAGGTTTAGGATTCTTCCGCGTCTTGTTGTACTTGTCCAAGTACTCTGCAGCTTCTTCCTCCATCGATCCCCCAATCTCTCCGATGATGACAATGCCTAACAACTTGAGTACCACCATACTGAACAGCGAAAGAGAAATATCCACCTTGTGTGGCGTCATCCTCAAGGAAGACTTTGATGACGTCGACATGTTGCGTCCCAGGGAATGGATCACCACCGATTCCAACGCACAGTGACTGTCCAAGCCCTACACCAGTCGTTTGAGCGACGGCTTCGTACGTCAATGTGCCAGACCGAGACACAATTCCTACATCGAGATGTCGTCGCTGTCAATATCGTGACATGTACGGACGTACCGATTTTCCCCGGCTTGTGGATGTGCCCGGGTTGAATGCCCATCTTGCAACCAAGAGGGTTGATGATTCCCGGGCAATTAGGGCCAACGAGACGCGATTTTGACTGGCTCTTGAGCGCATTCATGACCTACGCCGGCAGATGGTCGGGAACGCAACGCAGTCTGCCGGGACTGTGCATACCTTGATCTCGTCTTGCTGAGGTATGCCCTCGGTGATACAGACGATCAGACCAATTTCATTGTCAATGGCCTCGAGAATGGCATCGGCAGCGGACGGTGGTGGGACGTAGAGGACGGTGGCATCTGGTTTAGTTTCCCTGACAGCCTACGGCAAGGTTGGGTCTGCAAACTCGAGTGGTATCCAAGACCCGTCGCCATACCTCACGGACTGAGCCGAATACTGGCAGCCCAAGGTGTGTCTGACCTGCTTTGTTCGGGGACACACCGCCAACCATTTTGGTACCGTAGGCCAGGGCTTCTCTCGCATGGAAAGTGCCCTGTGGCCAAATATAAACGACTTTTTCTACTCCCGTACCACGTACAAGTGCACTCTACCCACCGTCTTTCCCGTGAAACCCTGGCAGAGGACCTTGGTGTCCTTGTGGATGAGCAAGTTCTGGATGGTTTCGGCATAGCCGTTACGAGCTGCAGAGTACGAAAATGACCGGCAACCAGCTGGACAAGCTGGACGTGAGCGCCAAAAAAATAGGGTCGATTAGCTGGCCCCGTACCACTCGTTGCAAGAGACCGACCGACACGGTGAAACATGGTGAGACGAAGACAAGGTTGGGAGGGATGCGAGACGATTTGTTGTCGGTTTGCACGCCCGCCGATGCCAGTTTGGGCGTGTTTGCCCGGTGTGACACGTTCACAGCGAAGGGAAAGACAGGAAAAACATTCCAGACTATGTACTACCTCCAACGACAGTTCGCGCTCATACACCCCTCGACCGATCACTGTTCCAGCGGACCAACCCGTCGACGGTCACGAGCCTTCCGCGAAGCTCGATGAAGACCAAGAATACTGTACTTCACCTTGTCATATTGTCCAGTATTGACAGCACTGAGGGCACTCAAACTCAAACCCAAGACACAGCCAAGAGAGCAAGCACTCACTTGGTCACGTCTATCATAAACTGTTCCTTGGCTTCGTTCGGCGCGGCGGATGCGGGCAGCTGTTGTAATACCGGCGGTAGCCACGTCAACATTTGCGACGAAAACAGGACAGCAATGGAACGGAAGACAGAGACGACCGTGGAAGTAGAATCCTCCGGAAAGTCTCCAACAAGGCCACTGAGTAAGTAGCCAACAAATTCAAGTCCTTCCTTCTCCATGACCGTCTTGATGGCAGTGGCGTACACAGTAAATTTCGCCGGCTGGGTCGAAGACGGAGCAAGGCTATCGTGAGTTAAAATATCGCGAAATAAATCCAATGCTGCAAAAAGAAGATCCGAGTGGATGAGTGTAAGAGCTGCCATGGAAGCTCGGAATGCCAGGGGGAATGCGCTAGACTGGAAAAAGACATCCGGGGCCATTTCCAGCAACTGTAAAAGCAGTTGAACGTAGTCCTCCAATACTTTGCCATGTTATCAGGTTCGTCCAAACATATAGATGGGTGGTTTCTCTTACCATCCGGAATGTCTCTCGGGGTCTTGGACTGTAAGATGCTGACAATTTTATTTGTCGATCGCTCGAACAATGCCAGGAAAGTTGTTTGTAGGGCCGAGTCAGATTCACGACCAAACCTCCCCACGAGCTTGCTTGCAATCCACAGGAATGCCGAAAAACCGGTAGCCTCGAATGACGTAGCCATACACGACAGGACGGCAGGTGTGACTTGGAGAGTCGATTGGCCAAATAATGTGACGCCATGTCGGAGAACTCGTGTAGTTCGTTCAGCAGTGTCGTAGTCAAAGGCGTACTTTGAGATGAACCTGTCGAAAATGGACCAGATTTCCTGGCAGCTGTTCTGACAAGCTGCGGGAAGCTGATCACCAAACGGGCCAATTACGTGTAGCATCGCTTCTAAATTTTCCAGACCGTCTGCACAAGGTTCATGAGTAATAAATCCAGGGACTATCTCGCTAACTCACAGCCTATCTCTTTCAGTTCTTGCTTCGTGATGGGGGTGGTCTTTGCTGTAACCGAATGAATCTGGGACAGAATGTCAAATGAAAAAGAGCGAAGGGATTCCGCTGCTTTCTCCATCGGCATTGCAGAGATAACAAATGCGATAGCTTCATAAACTTGCCGTCGGTCATCTTGAACCAACTTGGATCCAGTTATCTTTAAAAAGGCGTGGAGTGTGGGAAGGAAATCTATGAGATGCTACGTGGGGTTTGGAAGATCGTTTGGAATATGCATATTTCGGGACGTTACCTGTTTACAATCCTGGCAAAGATATTTGAGTGCCTGACCAGCGGCTGCGCTCACTTCGGTGTCAGGGTTTTCAAATCCTGCAGAGATGTACTGTAGCTGGAAGGAGATATAGTCTGGGTGATGATTAACCCATTCCGTGTAGCGCGAGATGATGAGCAGTGCAGCGTAGCGAATCCTAGGATGACTTGGGAGAGAAGGGATCAGATCCATAATTTTCGGAACTGCGTTCTCGTCAGCAACGTCGACTTCAGCGCCCATAGATCGCATGGCGAATAATGGCGCTTCAATTTCCTGCCATGAGATTGACTGGGGACTGCGGGAGAGAGCCAGCGTGATGAGATTGTACGCTGACAGCAGGCACGTATCTGGCCCTAGGACAAGGCAACAATCCTTCAGGGTATCCCCCATGACATGTCTGAAAGAGCGGAAATTATCAGCTTCTTGAGGAGCGAGGCTAGTGATATCAGGAGGGAAGTGCAAATGTCGGATAATAACCCCCATAAGCACCTTGTAGGCTTCGATGAACAGGGGTTCCACGGACGGCTTCTTCCCGATAGTCTGAGCAAGGCGCATCCAAAAGGGGAAAGTAATTGGTACGATATCGAGGTCTGGATATGCAGAGCAGAGACCAATGGCCTCGACAATTGGAAAGAATGTCTCGGTATGACGAAGAATAAGGAGACGGTAGGTCTCCCCGGCTTCTGCAAAGACTTTTGCCAAGCCCCTGATCCTTTCGGGGTCTTCCTTTCTTTCCTCGAGCTGCGCCTTCAGATCGATGACACGCGGTACGATGAGTTCTATGACGGGCATGCTGTTATCGATTTCTTGCGTTTCATGGATCAATTCGCAAAGGACGTCCACAGCGGAGTCAAAGAGTTCATCGGACGCCAGAGCTTCGAAGATGAGGCTGAAGAGAGGTGATTTAGCGAGCATTAACGTGTCCACTTCACCGGCGATGAGCCAAGAGCGGAGGCACCCAAAGACTTGACTTTGCACAGTTGTCGTTACGCCTGATAAAAGTTGCCGTTGGGAGGACGAGAAAGAGACTAGAAAGGATGACACACCTGATGCTTGTATATACATCGAGAGAAGATCCAGCACCTGGGTGGCGTTCACGGTAAGAAGTTTAATAGACCTGTCTCGGTACTCCTCGTCCTTGAATGTTAGCGTCAGTCAGGGGTTCATGTGTGCTTATGGCTGACCCACTGTGACCGGGATTCTCGTATTGGAGGCCAATTCTTCCGGGAGGACCGTCAAGAATTGCAGAAGCACAGGGACGGTTGCAGGATTGGTGCCAAATGACTCGATCATAGTCTGCACTGCATTGTCCCACTCGGGGAGCTGTAGTGCCAGGCCTGACACTGCCAGGCAGAGCTGGGTGATTACGGTACGAGGACCGGTGTGATACCTCTCGAGAGCGGTGATCAGAGTGTCTCGCAACGGGAGGAGATTTGCCACATCAACTTGATGGAGATCGTATGTGACCTGGAGTGAATGAGTGAGAGCGGAGAGGCAGATGGAGGGTGACATACCTTTGATCTGAACGTTTGAGCGGCAAAGAGCTTGGCTGCAGGGGGTGCGTCTGGGGAGAGGAGAAGAAGGTTGCAGGTCGACCAGGCGTCGCGCTGGGACAAAGGCGGAGAGGGCGAGGTTAGATGTGCGGGTTGGACAGTGGGCCAAGGGCGAAAGTGGATTTACAGAATGTTGGAACTCCTGGAGCCACAGGTTCGCGTTCTCCAGGGAGGCCTTGTCTGGTGCGCGCGTGAAGACAGCCAATGCAGACAACAGCGGCTGGACGTTATCCATCTTTCGTGTGAATCGTCGTCGTTATCGTCGGCGTCGTGGTTGTCGTGGTTGTCGTGGTCGTCGTACCGCTGCCACTCGCCGCCGGGGTATACGAC
>JBBPKD010000245.1:0-27904 GCA_038089075.1 Singerocomus inundabilis
CGTATATAAGGGGTTGTGAGTTGGCTGGTGTCCCCCCAGCCTAATCCACTTGTTACCTCTCCTACCCTGCCTAGCGATAGGTGGCCTAGTGAAGTACCCTATGAGTAGACAATGACTATTCGCCTGCCTGCCAGCAATGGTGCCTGGGAGTGAGGTTGTCTGGAGATAAAGCCAACCTCTACCTCATTCAGTCCAGCCCGTACCGCCAACTCATATCCCGCATCAAGTTACACTCCCAAGACTTGCAGTATACACTCCATTCGTTTTCTCATTATTTAACCAGTCCAGGACTATGCCATCATACGGCCTAGTCATTCAGATTAATATACAAGATAACCCACGTGACTCAAGACCACGTCATCGGTCAAGACGATGATATACCTGCGGTATAGTTAGGTTACCACTACTGTTATACCTTATCATATTCCAGAGTACCCTATGAGCCATAGCACCATAGAAGATCATGTGGTAGCATCCAGAGCACCCTTGATACAGGGTGGCACCCTAGATCAGCTTACAAGGGTGGCAACCTGGATATAGCCATATGAGAAAGCTCTTTCCCTTAGGTCAAGCCCCGTAGAACGATGCCAGGTTGCCCAACAGGACCATGGAGATAGTTGAGGCAGTGTAGCTTCTTTGCAGTCGCAACAGTTAGCTGCATGTATTAGGATGAAGACAGAGCATCGTTGCAAGAGTACGATTGCTACTATAGCAGTGCAATAGTCCACTAGGAGTTCATAGTGGAAGCCAGCCCCCGACAACGGTCCTCTCCTTATTCCCGCACCCCCAATACCTGCTGTTCAGCACTCTCCTATCCGATGTTATGGTTCAAGCCCCATAGCAAGAGTACCAGGTTGCCCGACAGGACATGGTGGTTTAGGGTTAGGCAGTGTAGCTCCCTTGTGTCTGCAACACAAGGCCTACACTACATAATAGCTTATCTCAGTACACTTGGTATTTATCAAGTCTCCTTTGACTCTATTGTCTTAGTGCACTCAAGGGCTACATTCAGTCCTATCTGGGCTGAGTATAACACAGGGATTGGCCAGATACAAAGTGGTCCACTACCTCAACATTGAAGGCCTAATTCGACTGGTAGAGTTCATTGTTATTCAGTGCAGAAGCAATAATATTATCCTAGGCTTCCTGTGGCTTTGAGATATAAATCCCACCATCAACTGGAAGCAATGAATCATTGCTATTCCCCTATCCACCAACCAGTCCAAAGACTATTACTTTGTTCATGCTATAACCAAGGAACAAGTAAATCAATTATGTCAGACTAGGAAACCTCCACCACAACATGTTAATATGGTCAAGGAAGAAACAGATCATTTCTTCAACTATCTTTGATGCCGATCACTTGAAGAACAACTAATTTGTACAGTGACCAAAGCTCAGCAACAACTTACCATAAGCCAAATAAAGAAAGCTGGAACCTGCTTTCTGACCTCTAAAGCTGTTAATGCCACCACTTTGACTTCTCTAGCTATCGAAGCCTTGAAAGATAAACCAAAGGTCACTCTACCAAAAAAGTTCTTACCATTTTCTAGAGTATTCTCTCAAGAAGCAGACAACCATCTTCCACCATCCTGACCTTATGATTATGAAATCAATTTTAAGGATTCCTTCAAACCACAAATTGGAAAGCTATATCCCCTCAACCCCAATGAAAAGAAAGCCACCAAAGCATTTCTAGATGAAAACCTGAAATTCAGGAAAATCCAACCTTCCAAATCACTCCAAGCA
The DNA here is from genome assembly GCA_038089075.1 of Singerocomus inundabilis. Classification (NCBI taxonomy): domain Eukaryota; kingdom Fungi; phylum Basidiomycota; class Agaricomycetes; order Boletales; family Boletaceae; genus Singerocomus; species Singerocomus inundabilis. The sequence goes on from JBBPKD010000245.1 coordinate 1,750, forward strand.
TCACCATTCTTTTTTGTCAAAAAGAAAGATGGAAAACTATGACCTTGCCAGGACTACTGCTACATTAATGAACACACCATCCACAATGCTTATCCATTACCCCTCATTTCCAATCTAATGGACAAAATGAAGGATGCCAAACTATTTACCAAATTTGATGTGCGATGGGGATATAATAACATACATATAAAAGAAGGCCATCAATGGAAAGCAGCCTTCATCACATATAAAGGACTTTTTGAACCAACCATCATGTTCTTTGGATTGTCTAACTCACCAGCTACCTTTCAGCACTTTATAAACAATTCTTTCCACAATTTTATAGCTGAAGGATGGTTGGTAATTTACATGGATGATTTACTAATATTTTCTCTGGACCAAATAACCCATGATGAATGGACCAAGAAGGTACTCACCCAAATGCAAGAACTGGATCTACACCTAAAGCTAGAAAAATATGCCTTTGACAAAGAAGAGATGGACTACCTTGGTATGGTAGTAAAACCCAGATCTATTGCCATGGATCCCATTAAATTTGACAGCATCACCAAGTGGCCTATATCAAAGATGGTCAAGGAAACCAGATCCTTTTTTGAATCCACCAATTTTACAGAAAATTCATCCCCAACTACTCCAACATCACATGACCACTAATCAATCTGACCAAGAAAATGCAAGCATGGAACTGGGATGCATTATGTATCCAAGCCTTCATGAGGTTAAAGGAACTTTTCTTATCTAAGCCCACACTTGATGCGAATGCAAAAGAGCAGCGCTGAAACAACTGGAATGACGTTTATGCATACTAATAAGAATTGAGTATCTTGTCAGGGGATAACGCTTTGATCACCGCTGAGTGGCTTCTGGCTGGACTGGAAGAGTATAGAAGAGGGTAATCTTGTAGTGGTCTCACTCCTTTGCAGGCGAATAACCAAGTAGATTAGGCTGAGGGACGACAGCCATAACACAGTCCCTTATATACTACTGTTACATGTGCACAGATCAAGCAGTGTGTGTAAATAGAAGTACACGGAGATTAAGGGGAAGGCTTCTATCAAATGGAAGAGAAGAAGAGAAGCCTACGGAGATTAAAAGAAGCATGACATGCCTGATGTGCATGGCAAGAAGCACAACACATGCTAAACGCATGGTGTGGAAGAATGGAAGAAGAAGCATGACCCTGAACATGCAGGTGTCATGTGAAGATGTGAAATGTAAAGAGGTGAAAGTATCACGTGACCTTGTGAATATGTGAAGGTGTGAAATGATCACATGATCTGAAAGATAAGATAAGATAAGGAAAAAGAAAGAAATCATATAAGTGTGATCACAGATTCACAACAACACTACGTTTCCCTGATATAACTAAACCTTTCACCATCACCACAGATGCCTCCTTGGTAGCATCAGAAGGAGTCCTTATGCAGGAAGATGACAATGGTCAATCTCACCCCTGCTCTTATCTCTCACAGTCATTCTCCCCCACAGAACACAATTATGATATTTATAATTGAGAATTGTTAGCAGTGATACAGGCTCTCAAAGCCTGGTGCCACTATCTTTAAGGAGCAATACACCCAATCTGCATTCTCACCGACCACAAAAATCTCACCTACTTTCAAGAAGCACAAAAACTGAACCACCAACAAGCCCGCTGGCTCTTAGATTTAGCTGACTTTGACCTACAACTTCAGCACATCCCTGGTACCCAACTTGCTGCACCCAATGCCCTCTCCCATTGCCTAGACCATGGCATGGACTCTTCCAATGACAATCATGTTACCCTACTTCCTCCCTTCCTTTTTATCAATCTCATCAATGCTACCTTAACTTTCCAACTCTCTGATTCCACCAAGACTGATCAAACTGCCTTGGACATCCTGCAGAAGCTGGATACCTCTACCCCCACCTTCCTCTGCTTCCACCTCTTGGCTTTCCAATCTTTAAATGGCCTTCTCACTTACAAGAAATGTATCTATGTTCCCTCTGCCCTTCGATCCCACATTCTCCACCTACATCATAATCATGAATCCATGGGCCACTCTGGCACCCAGAAGACTACCTCACTTATTACTCAGCATTTCTGGTGGCCTGGCCTTGCCATCACAGTTCACAATTACATGTCCCACTGCCTAAGTTGCCAAGCCAACAAAGTGAACACTCACCCTATCATGCCACCACCTTTGCCTATCCCCTCTTCTGCTATCCAGCTCTTCCAGCAGGTCAGCTGTGATTTGATCACAGATCTTCCTCTCTCCCAAGGTTTTGACTCTCTTATGGTTGTGGTTGACCATGGCCTTACAAAGGGGGTAATTCTATGTTCAACCAAGAAAACTGCCACTGCTGCTGACATTGCAGAGCTTTTTTTTGAATCAGTTTACAAAAGATTCGGGCTTTACGACAAAATCATATCAGATTGAGGACCCCAATTTGCCTCTACCTTTGCATGAGCACTTGGAAAACTGCTTAAGTATGATTTATCCTTGTCCACTGCTTACCACCCACAAACAGATGGTCAAACTGAGAGGGTAAACCAAGAAATTGAAATCTATCTTCACATCTATTATGGTAATCATCTGACCACCTGGATGTCACTAATTACCCATGTAGAATTTGTACACAACCACCGATCCTACTCTGTTACCAATCAATCACTATTCTTTCTAATGATGGGCTATGAACCCAAACCACTACCTTCCATTGCATTCAATACTAATTCCTCATCTGCTGACATTAGAGTCAAACAACTAATCACTGCTAGAAATAAAGCCCTGGTGGCACATGACCAAGCCCGCCTGTGCATGAAGGAAAGATATTATGGCAAATATAAACCATTCAAGAAAGGGGATAAGGTTTGGTTGGAAGTGACTAACTTAAAATGACAGGTGATAAACCCAAAATTTGCCCAAAAACATGAAGGACCTTTTGTAATCACTGACATTCTATCCCCTATAACTTATAGACTTTATCTCCCAAAGACTTGGAAGATTCATCCCATATTCTATGCCATGCTTCTCTCCCCATTCAGAGAGAATTCCACTCATGGAACCCTGCTTCCCACATCACCACCAGAGTTAATAGATGGAGAAAAAGAATTTAAAATTGAATGAATCTTACACCATCACAGTCTCCCATCATGCTGCTCATTCCTGATCCAATGGAAAGGATATCCACCAGAGAATGACTCCTGAATCTCAGAAAAGGAATTGTCTTATGCCTCACTATTACTTAAAGATTATAAAAAACACTATTGACTTTAAAACTCCATCATCCTATGCTCCCCCCAATGCCCATCATTGCATTCTACCCATTTACCATTCAACTCACAATAATGGCCATCTCTACCACCTTCAACACCTCCCTATTAACAGAATCATTCATCTCTCCCTCCAAAATCTCCACTCTTGTACTTGTCATAGAAGAGGAATTTCCTCATATCAGAACTCCCACCGATACATCCCCCTTTTTCTCCCATCCTCTTACCTATAATTCAGTGGCCTCACCCTCTATGAAGGAGGCAGCTTGCCTTATTCTTAATACTATTACTTCTTTGCCCCAATGTGGGGTTTCTTCTGTAGACTTACCTCTTTATACCAATAGACTTAGGAGCAGCCACCCCAATTCAAACTATGCCCTTCGTGTACGTGCTTTTACCCAAGACCCCTGACTCTCCATTCCCATCAAGGCCCACCTTGATGCTGAATCCCTCCTCCACTCTCTGTACACCACCCTAGTGAACATCTGTTGCGACTGCAAAGGAGCTACACTGCCACAACTATCTCTGTAGTCCTGTCGGGTGACCTGGCATGTGTACAATGGGGCTTAATCTAGAAAAGAAGTTTCTTGTATGACTGGATTCCAGGTTGTCATCCTTGAAAGCTGATCTAGAGTGCCACCCTGTATCAAGGGTGCCAGATGCTACCACATGATCTTCTATGGCACTATGGCTCGTAGGTATCTGGAAATATAATAAGATGCAATGGTAGTGAGAACCTAACTGCATTGCAGGTATAACATTGTTTTGACTAGTGTATTAGTCTTGAGTCACATGGTTATCTGGTAAGGTTAATGACTAGGCCATTATGAGGCGTAGTCCTGGAACTGATTAAATAAAAGTATAACAAATGGAGTGCGTACTGCAAGTCTTGGGATTGTGACTTGACACAGGATACAAGTTGGCATGCTGGCTAAATTGGATGAGGGGAGGGGTTGGCTTTATTTCTGAAGCATCTCACTCCCAGGTACCATTGCTGGCAGGTGGGCAAATAGCGCTTTGCTACTTGCCATACTTAACTTCACTAGGCCACCAGTGAGGGCAGAATAGGAGAGGTAACAAGTGGATTAGGCTGGGGGAATACCAGCCAACTCATAACCCCTTATATACGGTACATGGTAGAGCACAGACCAAGCTGTGACAAGGTCTAGGGTATATGCTATTACTGTAAGTAGCTATAGGGTAAAGGGTAATGTCTGTGAGGTAGTGGTGAGGCTAACCTTGAAGAAAACACAAGGTAAGGCAATAAGGTGTGAAGATCAGAAGTGTACCTCATTGCTAGAAGAATGGAAGTGGTGAATGATCACAAGGTGTGACCAATCAAGGGAGTAATCATGGCAGAAATCGATCAATGATCTTGCAGAGTTTATGAAGAGTGATCATACTGATCAAAGGGTAAGGCGAATATGAAGAAGGCAAGGATGCCTATAGGTGAATGATTGGAATGTGATATGATCAGTGTGATGTTGTGAAAGGGTGAAGAGGTAAAGAGATGTGATCATGTGACAGGGTGAAGACGTGATGTGTGAAGGGTTGATGATGTCACATGATTAGGGAAAAGATAGTCATGGAAATTGCAAGTACAATTTCCATTTTATAACAACATCCAAAGACTTCATATGGGAGCCGGCCAAGCCACCAATAACGCCAATGCAACTGCCACCTTTCTCACATCCATTATGAGCTCAGTTGCCACTAATGTGGAAACAGCCCTGCTGGAAATGGCACATCAGATGGAATTTGGCAAATTTCTAAATGATTTGAATGAATACCTAAGGAACTTAAATCGGGCCAATACCATAGTCAATGACCATACTCCCTCTGCATCTTCCAATCCCCTCTCCTTTGATGAAGTGCTAATTATGGAATGACTTGAGTCATATTGGACAAGTGGCAAAGGATGAGTAGTACTTCCCTCTACTCATCCATGATACGAAGAGGCATGCTTCCAATGCCATTATCTGGAACACTTACATGTAGATTGCCCAGTATACCAATGCCCCTTCTATATGCTATGGCATCCAGGCCATATGCAAAATCAGTGCAATCTATGCCACCCTACCTTTCTTTCTGTGGATTGCATCACCATCAGGTCTCCACCCACCTCACCATCTACCTCATTGCATGACTCCTCCAACCCCCCCTCTCTTCAGCACTCCCCAATTCACTGTACCACCAGACATCCTGGACATACTTGCCCTCCTATCTCCATTCCTCCTCCTGGCTCTTGACCATGCTGTCAATGATGTCACTGCTCCCCCCCTCCACCACCTCCATCTGATCTCATCAAAAATTATGAGAATGACATGTATGACAACACCACCTATAGCAACATAACAGAATCCCCAGTCCATGAATCAAACGAGTACACTTGGGCTTGAATCTCATGCAGTCACTCGAAGTCTACAAAGGGGGTAATGTTACACTTTTCCTTACACTTTTCCTTCTTATGCTTGTACCATCACTAAACACTAGCTACAACGCTAGTATGCTTACCTATGCAAACCTTACAGTGCTGACTCATCACTTCTAATATTACATCATTGACTGTGCTTCCCTTTCTGATCTTCTTTTCCACACACAGCTTGACTCATACTTTTCTAGTCAGCACTTTCTCTTTGTCATCGCTTGTGTTTTGCCATTGGCTACTATATGCATAACTCACTCCAACTTGTATCAGACCTGCCCTACAGCATGGTCTGTGTGCAGTACCCATTGGTATATAAAGGCACACACTCAATACTGTACTTTAGCTTTCATCTCCCTTGTGCATACTCTGCCATTGTACCATACACAAGCAATATACTTGCTTGCTGTTTTCATCTGCTATCGCTTAGTCAGCAAGCCTCTTCAGCCTGCCAAATGCTAAGGTGATCTAAGAGTGATACAGACGCAAGGGAGTGGCACTGAAACAACTGGAACGATATATAGCATACTGGTAAAAGATAATTCTTGGCAGAGGATATCCTTGTCTACCGCTGCAGGGCACTAGTTTCTGGCTGGCTGGTAAGAGTGGGAGATTGAGGGTAATCCCAAGTACTGGTCTCACTCCTTTGCAGGCAAATAACCAAGTGGATTAGGCTGAGGGATGACAGCCAATACACTGTCCCTTATATACTACTGCTACATATGCATGGACCAAGCTGTGCATGAGTAAAGAAGAAGACAGAGATTAAAAGAAGCCTTCTATAGAATGGAAAGGAAGTAAAGAAGCTAACAGGAATTAAAGAGAAGTATGCCATGCCTGATGTGCATGTTGAGAAGCACAATGTATGCTGAATGCATGGTGTGGCAGAATGGAAGAGAAGTATGACCCTGAACATGCAGGTGCCATGTAAAAGTGTGAAAATGTGAAATGGTGAAGGTGTGAAAGTATCACATGACTTAGTGAAAGTGTGAAAGTGTAAAATGGTCACGTGATCTGAAGATAAGATAAGATAAAAGAAAAAGAGAAATTGTACAAGTGTTCTTGTGAATCCATAACAAAGAGTGGCTATGCTACATAACCACAGACTCTATCTTACTTGGTACTCACCAAGTCAACTTTGAACTATCATTTTAGTGATCTCAAGGGCTACACTCAGTCCTACCCAGGCTAAGTGTAACACTTCAGATGATGGTGAGACTTAGGGGACCTTGAACTAGCCAGCAAACTAATGTTGCAAATGCTAGATAAGACAAGGGAGAACTAAGCTAAGGTATCATATGTAAAGTGCCGGCTTTATATATGTATTCAGACTGTGCACAGACCATTATGTAGGGTAGATGCAGGAAAGAACACTACCTTGGTAATAAGTAGGAGACAGGTGTCAAGGGTTGAGAGTGACAGCTGTCAAAGTGAAATGCATAGTAGCTGTCAGGCCAAAACAACAGCTGTTGATCAAAAGGTGAAATAAGGAAACAGTAAATGTGTTGATCAAGAAGCCATGCTGTGCATGAAAAAGAAGATCTGAAGATGAAGCACAGTTTAAGCAAAGGTAATGGCAAAGCCCAGGTTGACACCAGGAAAGTGGAGACCAATAGAAAGGCAAGAAAGTGAAGCATATGGGTAGAAACACAACATTACCCCCTCATTAGAGTAAGAGCTACCCAGTGAATCATTGTTCTTTGGCAATTAATAGAAGGATAGAGAATACTCTTGTAGGAATCCAGTAATGTTAGCTATAGCATCATTGGTGAGACCATTGTCTCCATAGTTGATAATGTTGTCTCAGATAGAAGGAGATGGGGGTTGGTTGCCTGAGAAGGAGGACAATTGTGGGGAGTGGTGTTGTGGTCAGCATCTCTGATGCAAAGCAGGGACATGAGTGGGAGGAGGAGAGGTATTGCATGGTCTGGGACTATGATGATGGGTCCTGTGCATGCTGTGCTGAAAGAACTGTGGTTCAGAGTTGTTGGTATGATTAAATGAGGATGAGAATGAGAATGGAGGTGACATAGAGGTATGGGGTGTGGTGTTACATATGGGTACTTGTCTGGGGTGACAAGTGCTGCACTCACTTTGGTTATGACCAGGGTGCCAGTTTAGACAGTGGGGACATTGATAAATGGAACAGTTAATGTGGACATGTTCAAGGCAATGACATTGAAAGCAGGCTTCATGGTACCTGGGATAAGTTCATTGCAGAATAACTCTACCTTCTCCTTCAGTCCAATAAGACTCTAGCCTCTTGGCTATGACTAACTCCTCAATGGTGAGTGGTGTGGTGGAAGTGGATGGTGAGGAGTGAGTAGATGTGGTGGTACCATGGTTAATATGCCTCAGATATCCATCAAGGCTTTCTAGGAATTCTCCAAACTCCAGTTGGTATGTGAGGGTATTATGGGCCTCTTTGAGGTCTACTGCAACTGAGGACATAATAGAGACAAGAAACACATTCATTGTGTTAGCATTGTTGTGGGAGTGGCTGAAGGCCATGTGAAGATGGTTGGTGGCTAATTGGGCAGAGTAAATGGCAGATAAAGGGAAATCCATGTCAACATGCATGTTGATAGGGATAGCCATGTGAGAATCTCTGATGAAGTTCCTGATTTGCTGGTGGTAAAAGGGAGGGGGGCTCCCGACTCTCATCTGGTGAGCTGTGAGGGGAATGTTGATGAATAAAATTCCATGAGGGAATGATTCCAAGATAGAAGTCATGTAAGAAGGAGGCATAGAGAAAAGAGGAGATGTAGCAGTGGGAGTATTTTCCTGATGGACAGAGTCTAGAGGTGACGCAGTCATCACTGAAATGGAAATGTCTAAAGAAGAAATAGAGGATTCAGTGGAGAAGAAGGAGTTGAAGACGTTATTATTGAGAGAAATGGCCATTGTTGCGAAATGTATGCTAAGAAGATAATAGTCCAGGGTTGAGTTGGGCTAGAGAGGCATTAAAAATGGTGACACTTTAAATAATCTATGAGGAGTCATGGAGCATTTTTCATGTCCTGCTTTGGGACCCATGAGTCATCCGATGTGGAGTACCCTTTCCATTGGATCAGGAAGGAACGGTTGCATCCTGTTCTGTGGTGTTTGATGATTCTCTCTATTTTGTACTCTTCCTCACCCTCTATGAGTTCTGCCAGAGGTTAGGAGAAGTTCTTGCCATAGGTTTCTGTCTCCTAATAGTGGGTCAGGAGGGAAGCATGGAAGGTGGAGTGGATCTTCCATGACTGTGGGAGGCAGAGTCTATAGGTTACAGGGGAAAGAACATCAGTTATAACAAATGGTCCTTTGCATTTTTGGGAGAATTTTGGGTTTACAACCCGTCTTTTAAGGTTTCATGCCTCTAACCATACCTTCTCTCCTTTCTTAAATGGAGAGAATTCTTTATTCCATCATGCCTTCATATGCTGGTGGGCTAGGTCATGAGCAGTGATTGCTTCATTGCGTATTCTAAGGAGATTCTCAACCTTGTTGTTGGCTGTGGGAGAAGCCATGGGAGAGATTACCATAGGAAGAGCTGTGGGTTTGTATCCCATCATTAAATAGAAGGGGGATTTTCTGGTGACAGAATGAGGTCTTCTATTGTGTATGAATTCCATCTGGGTGACATATTCCTTCCATCTGGAGGGTTCCTGTTGGCAGAAGATTCATAAGTACATTTCGAGTTCCTGGTTTACCTGCTCCATTTCTCCATTGGTTTGTGGGTGGTAAGCCATAGAGAGTGCTAGATTGTATTTTAAGAGTTTTTCTAAAGCAAGGGCAAACTTGAAGGTGAATTGTGGTCCACAATCTGAAATGATTTTGTTGTACAACCCAAACCATTTGTATACCAACTCGAAGAATAGGGTTGCAATGTTCTTGGCCATTGCCATTTTCTTAGTGGGGCAGAGAATTACCCCCTTTGTAAGCCCATGGTCTACCACAACCAGAAGACTATCAAAGCTGTCTAAAATTGAAAGGTCAGTGATTAAATCACATGACACCTGTTGGAAGGGTCATGTGGCCATTGACAGAATAGGGACCAGGGGAGGTGTCATTGAGTGTGTGTTGGCCTTGTTTGCTTGGCAAGTGGCACAATCTGAGATATAAGATTGGACATATAAGGCTAGTCCAGGCCACCAGTATTGAGATGAAATCAATTGACATGTTTTAAGGTATCTGGAATGACCCAACATTTTGTGGTCATGTGCCTGTTGTATCATGTTGTGCTGGAGATCTGGAGGTACATAGATCTGGCTGTTATAGAGAATGTTGCCTTCGATTTCTTGGAAAGCGGTGAATTGTTTCCTGAGAATGTCAGGTGCATCAGAGGATAAGGAATGAAGAATGTTCATGGCAAATTTGTCCATCTTGGTGGCAGCTGTGATCTGTTTGGTCAGCATGGTGTCGACCAGGCTGACAAACATTGTTTGAAGGAGGAGAGTGACTTGTTTATTATTGGAGTTGTCATCTTCATGATTGTTTCTTCTGGATAGGGCATTGGGAGCACCTAGTGCAGATTCAGATATATGGTGGAGTTGCAGATCGAAATCTGCAAGATCAAAAAGTCAATGGGCTTGTCTTCTATTGAGATTCTGGGCAGACCTAAAATAGATTAGGTTTTTGTGGTCCATGAATACTTGTATTGGGGCTACTAAGCCCATGAGGTAATGTCTCCAAGTACGGAGTGCATGGATGACAGCAAGAAGTTCCTTGTTGTAGATGTCATAGTTCTTCTCTGTGGGGGAGAAAGATTGAGAGAGGTAAGCACAAGGGTGCCATTGTTGCTCGCTATCCTGTTACATAAGCACCCTTTCGGAGGCATTGAGGGATGCATCAGTTGCAATGGTGAATAGCTTTGAGGTATCAGGAAATGCAAGTACCAGTTTTGAGGCAAAGAGTTTTTTGAGCTCTTCGAAGGCTTGTTGGCAAGATGTTGACCAATTCCAAGGCTGGATCTTCTTGGTGAGGTCAATGAGGAGTCTAGCTATGTTTGAGTAGCTAGAAATGAATTTCCTGTAAAAATTAGCAAATCCTAGGAATGACCGTATTTCTTTGATGGTCATTGGGATGGGCCACTGGGTAATCCTGTCAAGTTTGACAGGGTCCATGGCTATGGAGCCTTCTTTGATTACTATGCCCAGATAATCTACTTCAGAGACAGCAAAGTTGCATTTCTCTAGTTTGAGGTGGAGGTCTAATTCCTCCATTCGTTCTAGAATGTGTTTTGTACGTTCTTCATGGGTTTTGTGATCTGTGGATGTGATCAGCAGGTCATCCATATAAATCACTAACCACCCTTCTGCTATCATATCACAGAAGAAGTCATTCATGAATCTCTGGAATGTTGCGGGTGAGTTAGATAAGCCAAAGAACATTACGGTTGGCTCAAAAAGCCCTTTGTGGGTGATGAATGCAGCCTTCCACTGATGGCTGTCTTTAATTCTGACATTGTTGTATCCTCAATGTACATTAAACTTGGTAAAGATTTTTGAATCCTTAAGTTTGTCCATAAGGTTGGACACCAGGGGTAGCAGGTAAGTGTCATGAATGGTGTGTTCATTGATATATTGATAGTCTTGACAAGGTCTTAATTTGCCATTCTTCTTTTTGACAAAGAAGAATGGGGAAGCCTATGGGGAATTAGATGGGCAGATCTTTCTGCATTTAAGGTTTTCTTTGAGAAAGTCCTTGGTGGCTTTGTGTTCTTCTGGTGATAGGGGGTATACTTTGCTGATTTTCAGGACGAAGGATTCTTTGAAATTGATCTCATGATCATAAGGTTGGCTTGGGGGTATGTGGTTGGTTGCTTCTTTTGAGAAGACTTGAGTGTATTTTTGATATTCTACAGGTAGAGTCTTTTTCAGTTTATCCTTGAGGGCCTTGATAGCTAGTTGTGTCGAGGTATTAGTATTATGGACAGTTGGGAAGAGATATCTTTTCCCAATTTTGATTACTCTGTTGATAAAAACCTGTTTTCATCTTTGAATGTATGCTACCACTCATTCAAGGGATTCTTTGAGTGATTCTCTTTGTAGGTACTGTAGTAGGTGTTCCTTCTCTTTTTCAGAGAAGTTTATGTGTTCTGGGGGTGGTAGTGGCTTCTTTTCAATGAAATTAATTTTGCTTCTAGCTATTTGAAGCTTCTCAGATTCATTAGTTAATTTTGAAAGGAGAACAGTTCCTTTCCTCCAGTTAATCATGGGGTTTGCTTTTCAAAACCAAGGCATTCTGAGGATTACATTATTGCTGCAGTGCATAATGATGAATTTGAGTTTATGGATGATCCTATCAACTTTGATGAAGTGACAGGCTTTATACTTGAATAAACCCCTTTTGTTTGGGATGGAGTTAATGTTGCATACAGAGATGGGAATGTTGAGCTTTCAGAGGGGAATTTGATGACATTGAGTGAAATGCCAATCCATACAGTTGATTTCTGCTCCACTATTCAGAAGCATGGTTACATTGATGTTTTTGCTAGAGAATGAGCACTGAATTTGGGCTTTGACAGTGATTGCATTCTTTTCTATGGAAGACAAAACTTTAGCAGAAAATTCTTCATGGAAAGGTACTTGCAACGTCCAAGCCCTTCCAGCTAAAAACCCAACTGGTTGACCTTTTTTTCATCAACCTCAGTTTCTTCATCATTGATTTCTTTGAGCTTGAGAATCTCTTTGATTCTAGGCTTGAACTTCTTTGACTTTTTAAAGTTGTGTTTGATCTCTTCATCTTGGCAGCATTTGGATGCAATGTGCCCTGGTTTCCTATATCTAAAACACAACTTTTCTCTTCTGCACTTCTCTTGTTCTGCAGGAGTAAGCTTTGTAAGTCTTACTGCATTGATGTCCATTGCATTGGGGTCTTTTTCCTTTTTTGGGTTTTGTGAGAAATTATGGTAGGGTTGGCCTTCTGGTTTTTTGTTTCTGTTGGCAATTTGATTTGCCCAGTTGTTCTGTTCCATAAAGAATGTGGCTTTGTTATACCACATTTTGATTTTATCTGGGATGGTGTCCATGGTGAGTATTCTCCTCATAATGAAAGAAGGGACAGTGGCGGCAAAGTAATTGATGAGAACATTCTTATTTTTGATTCCAGAGGTGGTGATGTTGTTCTGGAATGTATTGATGTAGTCAGTGATTGATGGTTTCCAGGTGCCTTTGTCTTTCTCCATCTGTGTGTTGGCCAGCCAATGTATTGCTGATGTGATAGTGTCATGATGTTTGAATGATTTGTAGAACTTTGCTCTAAATTGAGAGATGGTTCCCATTTTGATGGTAGCAGTGGTGTCATTGTACACCTCATTTCTAAAGTTCTCGGCCCAGGAAGAGGCTGCACCTTTAGTCATATAGGATAATGCAAAAGTAATTTGCTTAGCATCTGTGTTATAAATGTTGGCATTTACTGCGAGGTAGAACATAATGACACCAAGCCATTTCATGGCCATTTTGTGGTCACTGTCGTAGTGTTTAGAGACTTCAAGACAGAGTTCCATTGCTTTGAAAGATAACATGGGGTTCATCTGGATAGAGGGTGATATAGGTAGGGAAAAGGGGAGATTTCGAGTAACAGGAGTGGAAGATGGTGGAGTGGGGGATCTAGGAATACTTGCCTGGTGTTGGAGAGTGTGGGCTAGCAAGAGAGCTAGGTGTTAACTAGGGGAATCAAGGACATAGATGTCCTGATCACTTTCTTCTAAGAGAGAGTCCTTTTCTGTGGAGGATTGCTGCAGTGGAGGTCTTCAGGCATTCCTGGGGCTTTGCCAGGCAGGACCAGTGCAGTTACTGGGGAGCGTGGTGGTTATGGGGTTGCAGACTAGCTGGTACTAGCTGTGGTTGAGAGCTTAGTTCTTTTGTTATGCTTGGCCTGGATAGGGACAAGTGTAGCCCTTGCAAAGACAAGATGAGTCTGCTATGAGGTTCGAGTGCATATCAAGGGTCCCTTAGATGAAGGGAGCACTGAGGAGCCTTGCTTGTGGGTAGCAAGGGACTTAGGGCGATGGTGAGACTTAGGGGACCTTGAACTAGCCAGCAAACTAATGTTGCAAATGCTAGATAAGACAAGGGAGAACTAAGCTAAGATATCATATGTAAAGTGCCAGCTTTATATATATATCCAGACTGTGCATAAACTGTTATGTAGGGTAGGTGCAGGAAAGGACACTACCTCAGTAATGAGTAGGAGACAGGTGTTAAGGGTTGAGAGTGACAGCTGTCAAAGCAAAATGCATAGTAGCTGTCAGGCTAAAACAACAGCTGTTGTTGCAAATCTAGGGAGTGAGTTAACATGAAGACACTAAGTCTATCGTACCACCCTATAGAGTAGCCTATGTCATAGAGTACACAAATATGTTGAGCGTCTCTTGATATCCTATATCTGGCTGGCTGGATGATGTAGAGGGGATGTTGCTTCACCAACATCAACTCACTCCTTAAAGCTCAGGGGCTTAAGGCAACTTTGACAAGTTGATTAGACTGAGAGGATTCAGCCAACAATATCCTATATTTATACTACAAGTATCCTAGCACAGACCAAGCTATGCTAGGGTAAAGGGAAAACAGAGATTAAAGGAATGCACATCAAGTGTGTTTAGGGCTTGGCTTCTATCAAATGGAAAAGAAGAGAAGCAAGTGGAAATGAAAAGAAGCACAACATGCATCTAAGGCATGGTGTGACAGAATGGAAGTGTGACTCTGTGAAGAGTGAACGTGTGAAGATGTGAAAGGGTGAAAGGTGATAATGTGACAAGTGAAGATGTGAAATATGAAGAAGTCACATGATCCTGAAGATAAGATAAGATAAGGAAAAAAGTGAAAATAATACTGTTCCATAACACTACCCCCCCTCCAGGATCACATTCCAGGTGATTAGGAAGGAACAGTGAAGTTCTTGTAAGGGTGAAAGAGAGAAGAGAAAGAGATACCGGAAACTTGGAGAGGGCGAGGAGCAGAAGGGACCTTCTTGTGGAAGGCAGTGATAGCAGCCTTAGCACCATCAAGATGCACCACAGATTCCCAAGTATGATTGGAGTTGTCTCAACCCTTCCAATAAACCAGGTATTCCAGGGACTTGCCCTTGATCCTTGAATTAACAATGAAGTCAACTTCATATTCTTCATTGCCTTCTTCTGAAACCTTGACTGCATCAGGTCTAAAAACAGGCTGACCAGGCAGCATGTCACAGTAAGGCTTTACATGGGAGATATTCATCGTTGGGTGAATCTGGAGGCGAGAAGGAAGTTCCAAATGGACTGCGTTCGGTAGAACTTTGAGGATCTTGTAGAGATCAATCCATCTCTGAGTCAACTTGTGAGATGAATAGGGCAAGGTGAGATGCTCGATAGACAGCCAGACTTGCTGACTGACTTCAGGCTTAAAGGAAACCATTGGATGCAGTTTCTCAAGCATCTTTTTCCTGATAGCTTCCAGAGCCTGTTGTATCTCTTTATGCACAATAGCGCATTCTAACCCAAAACCTTCATCAGCACCTGCAAATCTGAGATGAGGCATATAATTCTTTGTGATCTAAAAGAGAGTCCTGCCCGTTGTAGACAAGAGAGAGTTGTTGTAATGGAATTGGGCAATCTTGACTCAATCAACCCAAGACTCTTGCTTCTTCAACACAAAGTTTTGCAGATAAGTGAGCAATTCCTGATTTACTTGCTCTGTCTGCCCATTTGTCTGAGGATGGTATGCAGTAGAGATCTTCTGAGAGATCCCAAGGGATTTGCAGAGGGATGAGGTGAATTCTGAGATAAACTGTGTTCCTCTATTGGAAATGATGGAGATAGGGAGTCCATGAATGAACCAAATGTGATCTCTAAATAATTTAGCAAGATCAAGAGAGGAGATCATCTTCGCACACAGTGTGAAAACTACTTTCTTGGAGAAACAATTGACAATAACACAGATGGAATCTTTCCTGTCAATCAAAGGAAAGCCCAAGATAAAGTTGATAGATATATCCTTCCAGGGTTGACTAGCCACTGGAAGTGGGAGAGGAGCAATGCCAGATGCATTTTGCTTACCCTTCATGAGGGCGCATACTTGACAGCTAGATAAATATGTTTTCAGATCCTTGATGACATCAGGCCAAGTAAAGAATCTGGAAAGGAGATTTAATGTTCTGATACAACCAGAGTGACCTGCAATGGGAGTATCATGGCAGAGAGTGAGACATTCAGTTCTAAGTGCACTAGGCACATAGATCTTTCTGTTCTCATTAATAAATAGTCAATGATCAGAATTGTATTCAAACAATTCTGGAATGATGTCATTGCTTGCTAGTGATTCTTCCTGAAGTTTCGCATAGAAAGACAATGTGAGGGATAGATGGCAAACCAGCATAAAAGCAGAGGGAGGCAGCATTGTGATGTTAGTATTGATTTTTTTGGCTACATCTCCATAGTCTGGTCTTCTTGATAAAGCATCAGCTCTACCATTTTGAGATCCAGGTTTATAAAATATCTGGAAATTATATTCCAGAAGTACTGCATGCCAGCATGCTTGACGAGGTGAGAGATCTTGAGGTTTCTTCCAGAATTCAAGATTCTTGTGATCTGTCCAAATTTCAAATGTTGATAGACCGAGGAGATAATGCTGCCATTCCTGTAGAGCATGGATGATAGCAAGCAACTCCATATCATAGATAGGATAGTTGTATTTTTCCTTTGTAAAGGAATGAAAGTAAAATGCGCATGGTCTCCAGAGACCATCATTGCATTGTTGAGAAAGGACTGCACCTGTTGTGAGATCTGATGCATCAGCTTCAATTCGCATAGGTTTGGTGGTGTCAGGGAAAACGAGAAGAGGTGCAGAGGTAAACATGTTTTTTAACATATCAAATGCTAGTTGTTGGGGAATATTCCATTCAAAAGGAGTGTCTTTGCATGTGAGCATGGTTAGCAGTTTTGATATTTCTGCGAAATCTTTGATGAAATGATGGTAATAGTTGCAAAGACCAAGGAAAGATTGGACATCCTTGATCTTCTTTGGCATTGGCCAATCTAGAATGGCATCGACCTTGCCTTTCTGCATCTCTACTCCATCCTTGGAAATAACCATTCCTAGGAAGTCAACCTTGTCCTGTGAAAAATGACATTTGAACAGCTTGGCATACAAGTCATTGTTACAAAGTTGTTGGAGGACTTTCTGAACTATTTTTTCATGTTCTTCTCGAGTCTTGCCTTTGGTGAAGACTGAGATGTCATCTAAATAAATAAGAACACAAACCCACATATCCCTGTAGATGTTGTTCATCATCTGCTGGAATGTCGCTGGTGAATTAGTTATGCCAAAGTACATGACCAATGGTTTGTAAGCGCCTTTCCATTCATCACCTTCTTTGATGCGAACGTTGTTGTAACCCCAGTGGAGGTTCAGAGTGGTGAACATATCAGTGCCTTTAAGCTGATCAATAAGAGTCGAAATTAGGGGAAAGGGGTAGGCATTCTTGACTGTGCCTTTGTTTAAATATTGATAGTCCATAACCATTCTCTTCTTCCCATCTTTCTTGGGAATAAAGAAGACTGGAGCAGTTTGTGAAGACTTGGATGGTCTGATATAATCTTTCTTCAGCTCTTTGAAGAGGAAAGTTCAGACTTCTTCTTGCTCAGCATTAGAGAGCAGGATAATACGACCTTTCTTCAGCATAAAGCCTTCCTTGAGTTCAATAGCATGGTTCCATGGTTTCCTCTCAGGAAGTCGGTTAGACTCTTCTTCCGAGAAAACGTCTAAAAAGTCGTGGTAAACCTTGGAGACTGCCTTCTCAAGTTCAGCTCGTTCTTCTATCAAGATTGCGTGAAGATTGGCAGTAAGCTCTTGATGTGCTTTGCAAAAAGTTGTGCAGCTAGAGAAAGAAATAGTTTTTTCAACCCAATTGATGGCAGAGTTGTGGCAAGCAAGCCAATCATAACTGATAATAATTTGGTGAGTGCCTAGAGTCGAAACCAAGACATCTAGGGCTTCAAAGTGTCCTGTGAGAGAAATGTACAGGGACACATAATGAGTGATAGTTCCTTGGGCATTGATTGACCCATCAGCGTTAACCACTTCGAGGGAACAATATAGAGGTTTCTTTTTGAGACCATACTTTTCAATGACATGGGCATTGATGAAAGTGGAGCAGGCCCCAGAGTCCAGTAAAGCTTTGAGGGTAACCTTGTGTGCCTGACCCTCATAGGGCACTTCTATTGTACACAGGATGTTATACTCTCCGTGATGAGCATGGCTTTTCTGTAAAGAAGAGGATTTAATAGATAAGGGAAAAGGAATCTTGTTTTCCATAATCAGGGAATTAAGCACACTATATTTTAAATCCGGTGCCGCGCTCTCTCAAGATGCCCTGATGGATTGACCAAAAGCTAAACAAATACAATCTTTTAAACCACTAGGGTCAAAAGCGTCAGTAGTATTAAATATATCTGATAAAGGAGAAATATTTTTGTTTTTTTGAATCTTCTCGATTTTTTCTGGGATTATGGTAATTTCTGGTATGCGAGGAAAGCGAGAATGAGAAAAAGTTCTTTGACCATAATCACCTCTAACGATCTTGGTTGGATTTAATTTAAATGAACTTGTCCACATTGCTTGGCCTTTAGTTCAGCTTTGAACTTGTCTTAATAGTATGCCTTAGCTTCTTCCATAATAAAGCTGGGCAAAGAGGTTGTGACTTCACGAATCTGTGTAGTTGGGGGAGTGGGGATTGGTGTGAGATATTCATATTGTGGGGGGCACCACTGTCCCCACTGATCATAGCTGCTTTGGGAGCAGACTTGCCTTCTCTTGGGCTCTGTGCAGTTTGGAGTGATGTGACCTTTTGTTGCAACTGCAAAGGCACAACGCGGAAAACCAAACTAGAACAATGTATCACGTACTGGTAAAATGAGGATTGCTTGGTTGTTCTGAGGGGATCTTGGGTCACCGCTGCAGGGCTTCTTCTGGCTGGACTGGAGATGGTAGATAGGAGGGTAATCTGATGAGGTCTCACTCCTTTGCAGGCGATTAACCAAGTAGATTAGGCTGAGGGACAACAGCCATAACACAGTCCCTTATATACTACTGTTATATGTGCATGGACCAAGCAGTGCATGTGAATAGAAGTACACAGAGATTAAGTAAAAGGCTTCTATCAAATGGAAAGGAAGAAGAGAAGCCTACGGAGATTAAAAGAAGCATGACATGCCTGATGTGCATGGTAAGAAGCACAACACATGCTAGACGCATGGTGTGGCAGAATGGAAGAAGAAGCATGACCCTGAACATGCAGGTGTTATGTGAAGATGTGAAATGTGAAGAGGTGAAAGTATCACGTGACCTTGTGAATATGTGAAGGTGTGAAATGATCACGTGATCTGAAAGATAAGATAAGATAAGGAAAAAGAAAAAAATCATACAAGTATGATCACAGATTCACAACACCTTTTTTGTTGCAGTTGTAGCAAGTTCTCATCTCAGGTCTTGGCGAGAACTTCGAAGGTGGGCTTGGGTGCTGACCCTGTTGCCTAATCTTCATAGGGGCTCCACAGCCAGGTTGAGTTTCTGTAGCCATGTATTGAGATTGTTGAGGCGAGTTAGAGCCAGATCACCACTGGCTTCCTTGTGAGTTGTAGCTGTGAAAAAATGGCTTGGCTATTGCACCACATTCTTCTTTTTCTTTTTCGAATGCATGGCCTATGTTCTGAACAAGATCTAAAAATTTAAGATAACCTGCCTTGCAGTTCTGCAGGTTGACTTGGTGGTAAATAGGGCGATCCACCATTTGCTTGAGGATAGACAATGCATGGTTGTCTGAGATTTCTGCTTCTTTGACTAGCAGTTGAAATTTGCTAGTCCAATTGAAAGTGTTCTTGCCATTTTGGTAAAACTTCTCTAGCTTGGCAAGAGCTTTGTGTGCCAGAGAATCAATTTGGAAATGCTTGATAAAATGTGACTTGAGACCCTCCATGGAAGGCCATGCATCATCTCCCAGTTGCGTTCCTAAAAGGGGATCATTGTCATTATCAAGATGAGGCTCCTTTTCTGCCTCAGAGAATTCTTCAAGTTTGAGATGGGTGAATGTCTCAGCATCTTTCTTGAGTCAAGAAAGGATGGCAATGGTGCGGAGCTTATCACTGCCCCATTGCTGCATTCCTTCCCACAATTCAATCTTCATCATCCATAGCCTGAATGACTCCTTCTTGCCATCCCAGTTGTCTGGGTCAGTGTTATGATACAGGATTTTACCTTAATCCCATGACTATTCTTTTTCCCTGATCATGTGACCATTCCATCCCTTCACATCATCACTCCATCCCCTGTCACATCTTCACACCTTCACCCTCTTCACCTCTTCACGATATCACTGATCACCTTAACCCTCGATCATCACCTACAGGCTACCATGCCTCCTCATCACCGCTCTTCCCTGATCTGATCAGTCAAGACCCTGCAAGATCCTAGATGGATCTCTGCCATGATCCCCCTCCTAGATCTTTCACAATTTGTGATCGATCTTCCATTTTATCTTATTGCTACGCCCTTCCATTCTGATCTTCTCAGGGCTAGCCTTACCTTTGCATCAAGGTATGCCTAGCTGCATCCTCATGGACTTTCCCCTTTACCCTACTATCTACTTACAGTAATCTCGTATACCCTAGACCCTACCATGTAACCGTATATAAGGGGTTGTGAGTTGGCTGGTGTCCTCCCAGCCTAATCCACTTGTTACCTCTCCTACCCTGCCTAGCGATAGGTGGCCTAGTAAAGTATCCTTAAGTAGTCGACGACTATTCGCCCGCCTGCCAGCAATGGTGCCCAGGAGTGAGGTTGTCTGGAGATAAAGCCAACCTCCACCTCTTCCAGTCCAGCCTGCAAGCTCGTACACCACGTCAAGTTATACTCCCAAGACTTGCAGTACGCACTCCATTCGTTTACCCATTTATTTAACCAGTACCAGGACTACGCCTTCATAATGGCCTAGTCATCCAGATTACAGATAACAGATAACCACGTGACTCAAGACCACATCATCGGTCAAGACGATGTTATACCTGCGACACAGTTAGGTTCTCACTACCATTGTGTCTTATCATATTCCAGATTACCCTACAAGCCATAGTGCCGTAGAAGAACATGTGGTAGCACAAGCACACCCTTGTTACGGGTGGCACCCATGAACAGCTTACAAGGGTGGCAACCTGGATATAGCCATACGAGAAATCCCTTTCCCAATTCAAGCCCTATAGAATGATGCCAGGTCGCCCAACAGGACCATGGAGATAGTTGAGGCAGTGTAGCTCCTTTGCAGTCACAACAGTCAGTGATCTTCTTGGTTACTGTTACACCTTTTTCTTCCGTCGTCTTGGTCTCTAACCCCACAGACTCTATACACTACTACGCTTGTCTACACCACTCGCATAGTAGTCCGCATTATGCCTTTCTTTATCATTTCATACATTGACCCCTCATTCCCATCTTTATGCCATCGTCTGTACTTCTCCCTTCTGCTCTTCACTTCCACGTACAGCTTGGCGGAACCTTGGTCAATGTTCTTCTTCCTATTGGTTGATATACTTAGTTCTCGTCATGACTCATCTTGACTCGTCATGACTCGGTAGCATAGCATGGTCCGTGCACGCTACCCACACATATATAGACCCGTGTACATGGTACTCATACCTTAGCTTTCATCTCCCTTGCTATATGCATTGTACTTCTACACTACCAGCAATACCAGTTGCCTCTTCTTCCCTTGACTACTCGTGCCTCAAGCCCTGCGTGTACTCCGCGTATCTTAGGCGACTACTTGGGTTACACTACATGCTAGACCCCTACTTCGTATTCACCAAGCTCACTCAGTAGCGTCGTCTAACCTCAAGGGTCTATGCTTGTTCCCCCAGATTCAAGCATAATAGTTATGTCTTTCTGTGCTCCATTAGCATGAATAGAGGCAGTGATGCAGGCTAATTGATCAAGTATATTGATAAGTTGTTGGTTTTGGTAACCAGATGGGTTTGAGGGATCAGAGGACATTTCGGGAGCAAAGGGCTCAATCAGAGGTGGAGAGAATCTGTCGAAGCTAGAAGAAACTGGATCTTCTCCAAATGGGTCAAAGGATGGTACCCATTTTCAATACCAACTGAAAGACGTGGTGCTGGTTTATAACTCTTGTGCCAGAGTCAATCAATGTGTTCAATGAATTTCTTCAGCCCTAAGCCAAGATGAGGTACAGCACCAGAGCTGTGGATGCTGTGATAGAAAGCGCTGCTAGAATGGCTAGACCTATGGCATAGATGGCCATTCTTGTTCTGAACCCTACCCTCAGGGTTATCAAGTATAATCTGTGAAGCAAAACTCTAGGCTACCATATAGATATTTAGCCTAATCAAAGTGTTGCGAATCTAGGAAGTGAGCTAACACAAAGACACTAAGTCTATTGTACCACCCTATAGAGTAGCCTATGTTGTAGAGTATGTGAATATGTTGAGCATCTCTTGATATCCTATATCTGGCTGGCTGGATGATGTAGAGGGGATGTTGCTTCACCAACATCAACTCACTCCTTAAAGCTCAGAGGCTTAAGGCAACTTTGACAAGTTGATTAGGCTGAGGGGATTTAGCCAACAATACCCTGTATTTATACTACAAGTATCCTAGCACAGACCAAGCTATGCTAGAGTAAAGGGAAAATGGAGATCAAAGGAATGCACATTAAGTGCATTCAGGGCTTGGCTTCTATCAAATGGAAAAGAAGAGAAGCAAGCGGAAATGAAAAGAAGCACAACATGCACCTAAGGCATAATGTGGCAGAATGGAAGTGTGACTCTGTGAAGAGTGAACGTGTGAAGATGTGAAAGGGTGAAAGGTGATAACATGACAAGTGAAGATGTGAAATGTGAAGAAGTCATGTGATCCTGAAGATAAGATAAGATAAGGAAAAAAGTGAAAATAATACCATTTCATAACAGCTGTTGATCAAAAAGTGAAATAAGGAAATAGTAAATGTGTCGATCAAGAAGCCATGCTGTATGTGGAAAAGAAGATCTGAAGATGAAGCATAGTTTAAGCAAAGGTAATGGCAAAGCCTGGGTTGACACCGGAAAAGTAGAGACCAATAGAAAGGTGAAAAAGTGAAGCATACAGGTAGAAATGTAACAAGATGCCCCCATTCATCAACATTTCTCATTCCTTGGATATATACCATGCATTCTATGTTAATTGTCAGGTCTTGTTCAGTATGGTGCCAAGTTTTGGCTGGGGTAGCTTACTGACTTAGTTAGCTAGCTCAGCTATGTGTCTTTGAACTTCACAACTCAGATATTATGATATGGGAATTAGCATTACTTTTTCCCATGACCTTTCTTTTTCCCTGATCACATGATCATTCTGACCCTTCACAACATCACACTTACCTGTCACACATTTACATCTTCACCCTCTTTATTCTTTCATGACATTACTTCTTCACAAAGTCACAATCTTACTGATTAGTCACCCTTCCATTCAATCATCCTTAAGACTACCATGCTTTTCCTCATTTCTGCCTTCTCTGATCAATCAGTATGATTACATCTCATGACCCTGCAGAACCCTTAATGGGATTTCTGCCATAATTATCCTCCTGATTTTTCACATCTTGTGATTGATCTTCCATTTCATCTTCTTGCTTCACTCTTTTATTCTGATCTTCTTAGGGCAAGCCTTACCTTTACATCAAGGCTTCATTACTGTTGTTGCAAACCATAGGGAGCTACACTGCCAAACCACCATCTAATCTGTCAGTTGACCTTGATCTCATGCTATGGAGCTAAACCTAGAAGTTGAGAAGTAGAGTGTGTTGGATTAGCAAGTGCATGTGCAGCCATAGCCACAACTGGCCCAATTGATCACCAGTGCACATATGGTTGATGCACCACCAATCACTTGTACATACACCAACCATATGGACATTTTATGGCATTACATAGTGTTTTATTCAGTTGTTATTCTTCCTATGCTCACTAACCATGTGAATCAATGGATATGATCCATTATTCTCTTTGGAGAACACAATAGTACTTTACAGTATATAAGTTGTATCTTTGCATTTGAGCACCATAGTCCATTGCTTTGTACATAACTAAGGTGAGTTACTTATTTTCTACTTTATTAGTTATCAGACCTAACTTGTATCTAGTTGTCCTACTAGGTGAATATATCCAGTCTGTTGCTTTATACATGACTGAGTTGTTCTACTAGTCATGTGCTTGCATTCCAATCAAGTGCTATTTCTATCAGAGTGCTGAACAGCAGAGAGGGAAATTGGATAGAGGAGGGGGTGAACATTATGGGGACCCACTACAATGAAATCTTCTAGGGAACTATTGCATCCCTATAATACTACTGTACTTTTGCAACAATAGTCTGACTTTCTTCTAGTACTAATACCCTATGGTACTAGTATAATCATGGGCAGCTTTTGAGGTAAGGGTTTTAAGCCTTGGGTGATTGCATGGCTGATCTCAGATTGCCAACCTTGATAGCTGATCTAGGGTGCCACCCTGTACCAAGGGTGTGCTGGTGCATCCACAAGGTTTTTGTGCAGGCTGAAGCACCACTGGTAACTGGATCTAATAATATAAGGGTTAATGGCAGTAATAGTCTAATTAACCCACAGATATAATATTGTTTTGAGGAGAGTTGTCCTCTTGAGTCATGTGGGTTATCTAGAATATAGTCTGGAAGTCTTGGCTGCTATAATGGTGAAGACTGTTAGCTAGATACTATTATGATATGAGAATTGTACTTGCAATTCTCATGATTTTCACTTTCCCTGATCATGTGACCTTACTCTGTCTCTTTACACCTTCATGCCATCACCTCATCATGTCTTTACATCACTTTACCTTTTTACCCTTTCACAACTTTACTGATCTCTTCTCACTGATCACCTCAAGGCTACCATGCCTTTCTCATCACCACCATCCCTGATCAATCAGTCATAACCCTGCAGAACCCTTGATGGGATCTCTGCCACAATCACTCCCCTTAATCATCCCATCTTGTGATTGATCTTCCATTTCTTCATTCTAGCCACATTTTTTACTTTTGACCTTCTTAGGGTGTGGCCTTACCTTTACCTCATGAACTCAACCCTATACCTTAGCATAGCTTACAGTAATTACCATATACCCTAGACAATATCACAGCTTGGTCTGTGCACTCTTATGTACTGTATATAAGGGGTTATGAGTTGGCTGGTGTCCCTCCAGCCTAATCCACTTATTACCTCTCCTACTCTATCTTAACAGGTGGCCTAGTGAAGTTAAGCAATAGCAAGTAGTTAATGACTATTCACCCACCTGCCAGCAATGGTATCCAGGAGTGAGGTTATCTGGAGATAAAGCCAACCCTCCCCTCTCCCAGTCCAGCTAGTCACCAACTTGAATACCATGTTAAGACTATGTCCCAAGATCTTGCAGTTCATCCCACATTCTTTATATTGTTACTAATAGACTTTGCCTTTGTATGTGGCCAAGTCTTCCAGATTATATTCAAAATAATCCACATGACTTAAGAGTACACTCTAGCTCAAGATAATGTTATACCTGCAGGTCAGTTAGGTTACCACTACTATTGACCCTTATATTATTAGTTCAATACTAGAGTGGCTACAGCCCTCACAAAGATCCAGCTGAGGCATAGATACCCACTGTGATACAGGGTGGCATCCTAGATCAGCTATCAAGGTTGGCAATCTGGAATCAGCCATGTGATTATCCAAGGCTTGGAACCCTTGCCCCAAAAGCTAAACACAATTATGCTAGTAGCACCAGGCACTAGTGCTAGAAGAAAGACAGAGTATCATTGCAAGAGTACAGTACTATCATAAGGATGCAATAGTTTCTCTGGAGATCTCATTGTAGTGGGCCTCTCCACTCATTAGCCCTATCTTCTATCCAATTCCCCTCTTTGCTGTTCAGCATTCTCTCTTTTGACTTCTGGTTCAAGCCCTGTAGTATAGAAACAAGGTTGACCAATGGGTTAGGTGGTTGTTTGGCAGTGTAGCATCCTTGTGTCTGCAACAGATACAATGAATGTGCTATTGTTATGAAACAGGATTTTACCTTAATCCCATGACTATTCTTTTTCCCTGATCACGTGACCCTTCTGTCCCTTCACATCATCACGCCAACCCCTGTCACATTTTCACATCTTTACCCTCTTCACACCTTCATGACATCACCGATCATCCCTAACTCTTGATCATCACCTACAGGCTACCATGCCTTCTCCACACCTCCTTTCCCTGATCTGATCAGTCATGACCCTGCAGAACCCTTGATGGGATCTCTGCCACGATCACCTTCCTGATCTTTCACACTTTGTGATCAATCTTCCATTCCTTCATTCTAGCCTTGTGGTGCGCTTCTGATCTTCTAACCACAGGCCTTACCTTTACACCGAGGCTTGCCTAGCTGCAACCTCATGGACTCTACCCTATACCCTACATAGCATACA
>JBBPKD010000246.1:0-27851 GCA_038089075.1 Singerocomus inundabilis
ACTGATGAGATATAGCCATTATAAAACAGTAACCTCATTGTAATGGTTTATTCACTTTTGAATTATACATGAGATTTCATGTATATATGTGAATATTTGCATTTGTTTGATACTATAAATAAAGATATACTATATCTGAGTTTCAAACAGTTCCCACACTCCTTTTTTTCCTACTTTTACCATTATAAAATCTCTCTTTATTGATTAGAAAGCTACTATTCTGGCTCAGCTTTATGCTGGACATTCTATCTGATCTATTGCCTCTTATATGGGCCTCAATGTCTCTACTGTGTCTAGGCTTCACCACAAAGAGTGCCCAAACCTAGAAAAGTTCTCTGGTGATTGCCCATCCAAACTTTCTTCTACTAATATACAACATAATATCCATCTTCTATCTAGTGGTGTTGCGACTGCAAAGGAGCTACACTGCCACAACTATCTCTGTGGTCCTGTTGGGTGACCTGGCATGCGTACGACAGGGCTTGACCTAGGGAAAGGGTTTCTCATATGGCTATATCCAGGTTGCCACCTGTTGCAGACGCAAGGGAGCTACACTGTCTCTAACTATCTTCCGTAATCCTGTCGGGCGACCTGGCATCTTCTCTACAGGGCGTAACCATAATGTCGGGTTAAGGAGTGCTGGACAGCAGGTAATGGGGGAGCTGGGGATAAAGAGCTCTTGCAACTGGTCTCTGTCTCCATCCTAACGCTGGCAGCTATCTGACAACGTAATCGTATTCAGGCTAATGGAGCCCTTGGGTAATTGTGTGGCTATCTGGCAGGAACCACCTGGTAAGGCGTAATGCCTCCTCTGGAATATCTGGTTAAATAATAGTAACAAATGTGATGCGTACTGGAATATGCTTGGGATCTAGTTCTTCCTGGATTACGAGTTGGTCTTCTGGCTGGCTGGTAGAGGGGAGTGGGGGTTGGCTTCATCTCCAGGGACCTCACTCCTAGGCACCATTGCTGGCAGGTAGGCGAATAGTCAACCGGCTACTTGACAGAGCACTCGCTAGGCCATCTTGGTAGGCAGGGTAGGAGGTTAACAAGTGGATTAGGCTGAGGGGATACCAGCCAACTCACAACCCCTTATATACATTACAGGAGAGTGCACAGACCAAGCTGTGACTGGGTCTAGGGTATACAGTAATTAATGGGTAGAGGGTTGTATCGTAATAGTCCGTGAGGAGAATACAAGGTAAGCCATGAGGTTAAGAAGGTCAGAAGTGTACCTTATGGTAAAAGCAAGGAAATGGAAGATCATCCTCAAGATGTGATGATCAGGAATGTGATCATGGCAGAGATCGATCAATGATCCTGCTGTGTCATAACCGATCGATCAGGGAGGACAGTGATGAGAAAGGCATGGTAGCCTTGAGGTGATTGGAGATAAGAGATTGGTGAGATCGTGAAGGGGTGAAAGGGTGAGGGTGTGATGATGTGAAGACGTGACAGGGTGAAGGCATGAAGGTGTGAAGGGTCGAAGAGGTCACATGATCAGAGAAAGTAAAGTCATAGAGAAAGCTAAGTGCAATCTCTGTTCCATAACACCACCCTTGTAAGCTGTTTTGGGTGCCACCCATATCAAGGGTGCTCTTGTGCTACCACATGATCTTCTACAGCACTACAGCTCATAGGGTAATCTGGAATATGATAAGATGCAATAGTAGTGAGAACCTAACTGCATCGCAGGTATAACATTGCCTTGATCGGTGTATTGATCTTGAGTCACGTGATTATCTGGTAAGATTAGATTGACTAGCCATTACGAGGCATAGTTCTGGCTGGTTAAATAATGGTTAAACGAATGGAGTGCATACTGCAAGTCTTGGGATTGTGACTTGACACAGTATATGAGTTGGCGTGCTGGCTGAACTGGGTAGGAGGGAGGTTGGCTTTATCTCCAAGCAGCCTCACTCCTGGGCACCATTGCTGGCAGGCAGGCAAATAACTGCTGACTACTTGTATGGCTTAACTTCACTAGGCTACCAGTGAGGGCAGGGTAGGAGAGGTAACAAGTGGATTAGGCTGGAGAGATACCAGCCAACTCATAACCCCTTATATATGGTACATGGTAGTGCACAGACCGAGCTATGATGAGGTCTAGGGTATACACTATTACTGTAAGTAGCTATAGGGTAGGGGTAATGTCTGTGAGGCAGCGGTGAGGCTGACCTTGAAGAAAACACAAGGTAAGGCAATGAGGGGTGAAGATTGGAAGCATACCTCATTGCAAAAAGATATGAAATGAAAGATCACCACAAGATGTGATGATCAGGAAGGTTAATCGTGGCAGAGATCCCATCAAGGGTTCTGCAGGGTCATGATAGGGGTCGTACCAATCGTAGGGAGTGATCGTATATGAAAAAGGCTTGGTAGCCTGTAGGTGAATGATCGGAGGATAGATTGATGATCAGTGATGTTGTGAAGGGGTGAAGAGAGATAAGATTAGATTGTGATGCACGTGATGAGGTGAGGGTGTGATGATGTGAAGGGACGATGATGTCATGTGATCAGAAAAAGTATATTCATAAGTTCATAACAAGTGGCAAGGCAGAAACTGCTGTTCAGGTTGCCAAAACTCTTTCCAACATTATTAACCAATCTCTCAATCCTAATACAGTCTGCCAGCACTTGAAAAAGTCTGGTATAAAGGCTGTAGTCAAAAAGAAATCTCCTTTACTTTTTGCCAAATATCATATAGCTTATTTGGACTTTGCCTATACCCATAAAGATTGGACTATAGAGCACTGGAAGCATGTCATTTGGTCAGATGAGACCAAAATCAATTGCCTAGAGTCAGATGGTCACAAATGGGCATGGAAAAAGCCAGATAAGGGCCTTAGTAATAGGCTAATAGAGGAAACTGTGAAGTTTGAAGGGAAATGTGGGGCTATATGACTTGGCAAGAAGTTGGCTATGCTGCTAAGATTGATGGTAGGATGAATGGAGATTTCTACCTCTAAATTTTGAAGGATGAGCTGCAGAACTCCATGTGTACTATGATTTCAATTCTTCTGATGTCATTTTTCAGCAAGACAATAACCCCAAGCATACATGCAAAAAGGTCAAGGAATGGTTAGATGAACAGGAATTCAAGACTATGATATGGCCTGCCCAGTCCCCTGATATTAACCTTATTGAATACCTATGGGAATATATCAAAAGAAGGCTTGAAAAGTATAAGAATGCTTTTAATGGAATAGTGGAGTTATGGGAGAGGATTTATGTAGAGTGGGAAGAAATACCAACTGAGGAGTGTCAGAAGTTGATTTAAAGCATGCCCAGAACGATTGAGGCAGTGGTTAGAGCAAAAGGAGGCCATATCAGATACTAATAATACTTACATATCAAAAGTGAATAAACCGTTGCAATAAGGTTACCATTTCATAATGGCTATATCTCAGCAGGCACTGAGTAGAATCACATGACCTAGGGGGCACTGTTGTAGCCAAGAGTATGTACATTAATTCACCTCACCAACACTAAGCACAATTCCCACATATAATTGCAATATGCTTTATATATTGAATTGAGGTCAAATATTGCAATGGTTTATTTACTCACTGTACTTGCAACATCCAAGCCCTTTTGGCTAAAAACCCAACTGATTGACCCTTTTCTGGTCATTTTCAAGTAGAAGGGTTTCTTCTTCATTGTCATCATCTGTAGGTTCCAGTTCTGGAATTTCTTCTTCCTTTGGGGGTTCCCTTTGTCTTGCTTTTTTGCAGTCATCTTGGCCTTTGTCTTGGTGGCATTTGAGTGCAATATGACCCAGTTTCCTGCATCTGAAGCAAAGTTTCTCCTTTCTGCACCTTTCACATTCTGCAGGAGTAAATTTTGCTAGCCTTACCACATCAATGTCCATAGTGTTGGGGTCCTTCTTTTTCTTTGATAAAGAAGAGAAGTTTTGATACCTCTGGTTGGAGGGTTTCTTGTTGCAGTTGGCAATTAGATTTGCCTGTTTGTTTTGTTCCATAAGGAGGTTGCTTTGTTGTACCAGGTTTTGATTTTGTCAGATATTGTATTCATGGTAAGTATATGTCTCATTATAAATGAGGGAATTCCTATGGAGAAATATTCTATAAGGACATTCTTGTCCTTGATTCCTGCAGTGGTGACATTGTTCTGGAAGGTATTGATGTAGTCAGTGATGGAAGGTTTCCAGGTACCTTTCTTCTTTTCCATGCATTGGTTGGTGAGCCAATGAATTGTGCCTGTGATCATATCATGGTGTTGAAATGATTTGCAGAATTTTGCCCTAAATTGGGCTACAGTTTCCATTTTGATCATGGCTGTGGCTTCATCATATGCTTGGGTTTCAAAGTTCTCAGCCCAAGTAGAAGCTAATCCTTTAGTCATATAGGAAAGTGTAAATGTGATTTGCTTAGTGTCTGTGTTATACACATCAGCATTCACTAGAAGGTGACAACATTTAGCCATTTCATGGCTGTTTTGTGGTTACCATCATAGTGTTCCGGAGTTCCAAGATGGAGTTCTGCAACTTTGAAGGTAGACATAGGCACAGTCTGGATAAAGGGTGATGGCAAGGAAAATGGGAGAGTTTGGATAATGGGAGTGGGGAATGATGGCAAAGGAGATCTAGGGATACTTGCCTGGTGTTGGAGAGCATGCACAGGTGAGAAAGCTAGGTGTTGACTAGGGGAGTTAGGGACATAAAGGTCCTAATCACTTTCCTCTGAAGGAGAGTCTTTTTCAGTAGAGGACTAGGCTTGGGGGCATTGTTTAGCATTCCTGGGACTTTGCCAGGCAGGGCTGGAGCAGGTGTGGTGATGGTGGGTTTGCAGACTAGCTGGTACTAGCTGCAGTTGAGAGCTTAGTTCTTTTGTTATGCTTGGCCTGAGTAGGGTCAAGCATAGCCCTTGCAAGAACAAGTAAGCTTGCTGGGAGACTCTGAGAGCATACCAAGGTTCTCTTAGACAAGGGAAGCACTGAGGAGTCTTGCCTATGGGTGGCAAGAGACTTAGGGCTGAGGGGAGACTTAAGGGACCTTGATCTAGCCAGCAAACTAATGTTGCAAACACTAGATAAGACAAGGGAGAACTAAGCTAAGGTATCATATAGTAAACTGATGGTGGTCCGGACGTATGTAGCATAGTTATAAGTCAGAGGAAACAAAAGGGGTCACTCACTGAAAGATTCACTAGACAGGGGACTTCTTGGGGACATGGACTATAGGAGTGTGGTCAAGTTCTGTAGGTCCAGATGTATTGCACTGATCCGGATGTGTTGGACCAGTTTGGATGTATGCTGGACACATGGCAGTGAAGGGGGGATAGTGGGAATGACCTGGACTATGCACATGGATGGAGAAATCGGCCTTTACCACTGTAGGGAACATCAGTTCCTTACACTGGTCACTTTATACACTTTTTATACATCCTCTTCACCGATTTTCATTGCATTTGTGCCCGGACCTTAAGCATCGGTCATTACTTTGCTTACATAAGTCCCGGGTGTGCCCAGACTATAAATGGGTGTATGTACACTCGATATACAGTTCTTTTTTGACCAAAAAACTACAAATCTGTCAGATCTGTGCCCAGCATCATTATTCTCAAGTCCTAGTCATTGAAACATACATCCGGGCACTCCATTCGCATTGTTCTACCCTCCGGACACTTCGCACTTGGACCTACTGCCTATAGAGCTTAGAGGTAGACATCCAGTACCATCTATTAGAAGGGATAGTAAGTCTGGAGTTTACCTTTCTTTTCTTTCTTTTTTTGAATCCCTTTGGGACAAGCATATCATTCCTTCACCCTTACTACTGACTCTCCCTTGTACACACCAAGGAGGTCTTTTGTTTTACAACTAAAGCCCACCATGAGAGATTCAGCTGAGTTGAAGAGAAGGTCACTCAGGCAAACCCCAACCACCAGAAGCACTGGTTTACTCAACCGGCATTGTAAGCATCACATATTGAAAGACTGATCCTGTTTTTAGATCATCTGAAGTAGCTGCAACACAGAGTCCAAGCTTGGATCACATAGCCTAAACGACCAGGTAACTATCCGAAGCACACCACTAATGTTATCCAGGTATCTGAACCTCTTCTGAAGTGCCTCAGGGTTGCTTAGGCAACATCTGATGACTACCAACTTTTTGTTTCCAACCTGGTCATCCCCTGTACATAACCCTTACAACACTGACATCATCCAATGGCCAGCTATGTCCAGATGCCACTTCAAGAAACACCAAATGCCCCTAGATTCGATGGGAGGACCCCCTCACTCCTTCCACACTATTTAGAAAATATTGGCCACTTAAGCACTGCAGCCAGAATCAACACAGCTGAGAAGATCAAAGCGGCCATTCAATATGCAGACCTAGATGAAGTGGAACTATGGGAAACACTCCCAGAAGCCTCAGATGGTGCCACAGCAAGTTGGGACACATTTGTTGTTGCAGTGGAGGAATGAAGGAACTATATCCTGGATGTGAAGACACAATGCAAGTAGATTCCTCAGATATCCCTGCTGACCCTGAGTTTCAGGAATACTTAGTGCATGCCTGGGCCACCTATCAAGCTGAAAGAGAGACTGGTAGCAAAGGTAAAGAGGTCCAAAGCGATGCTGCAGCAATAGCATCAGAATCCAGTTCAGACCTCAGAGCAGCACCTGCTACTGAGAAGTATATACCAGCTATAGTGTGAACTGACATGTCTGGACAGCCCAGCTCTACCAGCGCCTTACCTTTGGACATTCAGTCCGAGTTACTAGGGGCCAATTCATGGTCATCCATCTGATCACTACCAGGCATAAGTACAGCTTCTAAACCATTTTATGCTGACACCTTTCAGTCCAGTTCAATAATACAGTGGTCTGGCAGCCCAGGAACCAGCAAGGACATTCATTATAGCAGACCAGTACACCAGTCTGGATGAAGGATATCAACACCCACCACCTGATAAAGACCTGTCAGATCAAGAAAACTGGAATACCTGGCCAAATGACACCCACTTCCTTCCTTTTGCACCATTACCTATTCATCATCCATGCAACTTGCTGAAGCACCTTACACCACTCCCAGACTCCACCTCTGCACCCGAATCTTCCTATCCTACCTCTACTGCACACTCTTCAAATATAGAAAATTCAGACAACTGGCTCAATGACATCCACACCCCCTCTTTTGCACCAGCCCTGATCCAACACTTTTTCAACCACCTGAACCACTCTACACCACCCCCCATTCTTGCCCTCGCATCTGAACTCACCCCACCCACTTTCCCATCATTGTATACCAGTCCAGATGGATTGTCTCAATGTCCACCATCTGATAAGGACCCTCCGGACATAGAAGAACCAGATGACCACCCACTTCCTGCACCAACACCCCACCAACAGTCACCAGCCCCAATCTGACACCTTCTTAACCATTCAACCCACTTGGCATCATCTCCCATTCATCCCCTTGCATCCGGACCCTTTCCACCCATTCCCCTGATGTCCGACATATTTTCAGCCAAGCTAGAACACCGCGTTGTAGATGTCCAGGAGGACATTATGCAAAGTACCCAGGGGGAGGTGCACTGGCACTATATAGCACATTTTACATCCAGTGCTAAACTGGTTACCCTTTTCATTCTA
This sequence comes from Singerocomus inundabilis, assembly GCA_038089075.1. Classification (NCBI taxonomy): domain Eukaryota; kingdom Fungi; phylum Basidiomycota; class Agaricomycetes; order Boletales; family Boletaceae; genus Singerocomus; species Singerocomus inundabilis. Next base: position 7,617 of record JBBPKD010000246.1, read on the forward strand.
TGCTCTGATACTGACACACCATCTACATCCGGACCCACAGATTGGCATCTGAAAGCGATAGGATGCAACAATGAAGACTTGGACGAGATGGTAGGCAAAGATGTAAAAGATCCAGATGATGAAGACTTGCATCTGGGTGACTATGGCTGAACCATTTCATCCTACCACTGTATGATATCCATTTCACCCTGGTATTCAATCAGAGACCTCTGTTTCACCCTGGGATTAGCCCAGCAATATCATTCCCACCTGTTTTTATCCCAGTATTTGTCTGGAGTTTCATTTTCATCATATTCAGAACTAATAAAACAAAGAAACTGTCACCATACTATTTAGAGACATGCAATGCCACCCAGTTACTCCAAGTCGGTACCATCTTCCTTTTCACACCATTTACATCCTGGACATATGATACATGATTCAGACTTCATCTGTGCATGAGGACGTCACACCCATTGTTTCATCAGACAAAGAACATAGCCAAGAAAAGAAAAGAACATATATATATGAGCTCCAGTCATTTTATTCAAACTACACTTTGCTCACATTTGTTTTCCTACCATAGCACAGATCCGAAAGATTTCTAGACAAGAACAGGGACTATGACAAGTGGACATGGACAACATACAAGGGACTAGAGATAGAGCCAGCCCTGCAAGTTAGCAAGCATCCAGATGACTGTCCCCACCTCTATCTCAGTAGCCTTGAGTGTGGCATGTGCAAACCACCCAGTAGGCTTGATCCAGAGCATCTATTCAGCCAGTAGAGAGCTCATAAATGGTCTGGACCACTGGGTCATGAATGAATCAGTGTGGCATCTATCCAGGACCTTAGAGACATCATTGCAACATCCAGACTATCAGTGATATTATTCCCAGCCATGTTCACTGGTCACTCATTATATTCAGCCTCTTATTGATGTTTCCTTGGTCTGCATCTGGGAAAGATATGTCCTATCCATCATTCTGATTATCTGCATCATCCATGCTCTGGGCAACTCTCTCTCAACATCCAGAACCATTTTCACCACTAGCAGAGCATCCGTGCATTTTTAGCCAGGCTCCCTATATCCAGACATCATTGGACCAGACCCGGACACTGCAGCGCCACTCTCACACACTCAGCATACCCTAATACACAGTTAGGCTGACTGGGGACAGTCAGCAGCAAAGTCCCCCATGGATGTAAGGAACTGATGTTCCCTACAGTGGTAAAGGCCGATTTCTCCATTCATGTGCATAGTCCAGGTCATCCCCACTATCCCCCCTTCACTGCCATGTGTCCAGCATATGTCTGAACCAGTGCAATATGTTCGGACCTACAGAACTTGACCACACTCCTATAGTCCATGTCCCCAAGAAGTCCCCTGTCTAGTAAATCTTTTGGTGAGTGACCCCTTTTGTTTCCTCTGACTTATAACTATGCTACATACGTCCGGACCACCATCGGACATGTCCGGACCACCGGTATGTACATCCGGTCCTATTACATTTCATTTACTGGTCACTTCATACACTTTTTATACATTCTCTTCACTGATTTTCATTGCATTTGTGCCCAGACACTTTTTATTACTTAAGCATCGGTCATTACTTTGCTTTCATAAGTCCCGGGTGTGCCCGAACTATAAACGGGTGTATGTACACTTGATATACAGTTCCCTTTTGACCAAAAAACTACGAATCCATCAGATCTGCACCTGACATCATTATTCTCAAGTCCTAGTTGTTGAAACATATGTCTGGGCACTTCATTCGCATTGTTCTACCCTCCGGACACTTCACACTCAGACCTACTGCCTATAGAGCTTAGGAGTAGACATCCAGTACCATTTATTAGAAGGGATAGTAAGTCCAGAGTTTATCTTTCTTTTCTTTCTCTTTTTGAATCCCTTTGGGATAAGCATATCATTCCTTCACCCTTACTACTAACTCTCCCTTGTACACACCAAGGAGGTCTTTTGTTTTACAATGGCATAGAATATATTAAAGATCTCAAGAATAATTCAATAACATCTATTTCTTTCCAACCCCTGATCACTCCCTCATTGACTCTACTCATCGATGACATCTTAATTTGCCCACCCCCCATCCCCATCAGTCTCCATCCAGAGAAGATATTAAAAGCTTCACAAGTAAGAATGAAGAAGATGTATAGAAGAGTCCTACAGTTTTTCTTTTCAGAATCAAGAATGATGAAGACCTTCATCCTAAGTAGTCAAAGCTGAAGCATAGCTAACACCTTAACACCTACGGGAAGCAGTTGAAAAAGTACTTAGTGAAATCAAGAACCATAGCTCTAAAATAGGTGGATGACATGCTTGCTGATATCTAGATGATGTTAGAAGGTCCAGTCAATCAAGACAATAAATTGAAAGACTTAAAAATAATTTTATTTTCCTTCTTTGTTATCGCTCAATCTGCACAGAGTTTAAATGTGGAACTCAAGAGCAAGATCACACCCCCACATTAGTAGTATCAAGCTTAAGAGATGTTTGGACAAATGTTAAATGTTCCCTTGGTCTATATGACCTTGTATCAGATCCTAGATATGATCAGAAACTATCTAAGCCCCAGTCTCTAGCCATGGACAGAAACTGGAACAGACAATCAGCACAGTCTATAAACATTGAAGTTTTCTTTTAGGTGAATCAGTTCTATCATCTGGTGTATGGTTATTCAGTCAAAAGACAGTGAGGCCTACAATGGAAAAAGAAACTCATCAATAAAGAAGATATGTCTTGAAGAGATGTTAAACACTTTCTGGTGGTCATAACAAGATGATTGATAGAATCTAGGTATATTCAGAAACTGCCTACCCCCTGACTTGAAACCAGTCATTAAACCTTTCCAACAATCTACATCATTGTTAAACTTGGAATTTAGTTTCAAGGTTCAAGATTTGAAATCAAAGCTAAAGGTTATTCAGTCCTCTTACAGTGAGGCTTTTGCCTAGATTGAGAATCAAGAATCAAGTTTCTATTTGTCTTGGAGTAGACATTAAAAACTTCCAGGTCTATGCACAAGCAAAGATCTTTAGTTCCCAATCAGAACAAAAATGATTCGACATTTGGCACAGTCATAAAATGTCATAGTTCCAGAGATGAACAGAAACTCTTTCGATCCTGAACAAGATTTTAAAGGATTTACTTTTCCTTTTTCAGTTTCCTTTAGGAGAAGCCCAGATCAAAAACAGAATTGAAACCTTTGAACATTATTCTGTGAAGATGGAAGAGCACCATGTAATGACAAGGTTTTCAACTATTCAAGAAGCAAGCCTATCCTCAATTATGTTATCAGTCTCTAACCTCTCTATGAAAAGAATAAAAGAATATACAAAATCAGAAGATATAAAAGAAACATTACAAAAATATAAAAGAAGTTAATCTCAGCTCAGACATAAGGATAAACATGTTGTTTTAGAAAAAACCAATGGCAGCAATTACATCAAAGCTTTCTATATAGTCTGCAATGACTATAAACTATGAACAGTCTGAAATGACTATAATCTATCTAGTCTAAGAACAAGATGATAAACATTCAAGTCCACAATGACAATAAACTAAATAGTTGAAGGATCTTTAAAACCTTATAATCCAGCATGATGATAAACTGCCTAGAGTCTGTAAAGACTATAAACTATCTTTCAATCAAGTCAACAAGAACAAGTATCCAGCAGTTCCCTTTGTTGCCACTTAGATTGATCACAGGTCTTTGATATTTCCCTATTCAAGAAACTACCATACCACATTCTTTTCACATCTAGATTAAGGTCTATCTGATTCAAGAAAGATGAAGATTCAAGGTACCAGTTATTCGTCTGTCCTCAGAAGTGAGGCTCCTACCAAGAATTGGAGTTAATCAAGAAGAAGTTCCCTGTGTCTCTGCATTTTCTAGATGCCATCTCATTACACTCCTTCTTGATTCAATAGGTGAAGCTGATAGGGAAGTAGTAGCCAGAAATGGTGAAGCCCTTGATGAAGTAGTAACCCTGAAGATTTACTCTCAGGAATATAAGAGTGTTCACTGTTGATGAACAAAGACAAGATTCAAGACCCAGTCAATTATTATCAAGGATCAAGTTAATGTTCTTCCTTTTGGTCCAGCTGGAGACCATAAACCAAGCATCTCATCTGTCTGAAGATGCTTAAACTACAGAATCAGTTTGTGGATTCAGTTGGTGGCACTATCCAGGAATACCATGGCCATTAATAATGAAACCTATTGAAGTCCTTAGCAAGACTATAAAGTGCTCTAGTCCTAAGCATGACTTTAAAGTGTTATCTCTATTCCCTTGGTTTACAGGTTTGGCAAGTTCCTCAAACCTTCAATCTTTATTCAAACATTTCTGATCTTTATGGTTGGATCTTACTGAAATCCTTCTTATGCCATGGCAAGATTCTCAGTCATTACATCCTACATGGTATTCAAGGGATTACAAGAGACTAGGTTGATCTTCAGCTATTCACCTTCGAGTTTGCCCTCATGTGCTTGCATTCTGAATGATGTTTTCCATCGGTCTCCCTGGCTCTCCCTCCATCCCTTCTTATGACCTCTCTATTGATTTCTGCCCTTAATTTGGATATGCTGCACTTTTAGAGTGTTAGCCTGCACTGATCTTTGTGCCTATCCATTGATTTGGTGGTTTGAAGTGGTCTTACGACCTAACATGAACCTTCACTCTGGATCATCTGAAATCCGATTCTGGAGGGGAGATAGTGTTATGATAAGGGAATTGTACTTAGTTGTACAATTTCCATGAATATCTTTTTTCTTTTCCCTAGTCATGTGATTACCATCCCATCCCTTCACATCATCATGCCTTCACCCTTCACATGATCACATTCTCTGTCCCTCTTCACATCTTCATGATCTCACCAATCTCATCTAATCTCAATCACCTCAAGCCTTCCAGCCTTTCTTCATATCCACCATTCCTGATCAATTGGTCATGACCCTGCAAGATCCTAGATGGATCTCTGCCATGATCCCTTTCCTGATCTTTCACATCTTGTGATCAATCTTCCATTTTATCTTCTAGCCTTGTGATACACTTCTGATCTTCTAACCACAGGCCTTACCTTTGCATTGAGGTTGCCTCACCAGCACCTCATGGACCTAACCCTTTACCTTAGTACTATACACAGTAATACCCTATACCCTAGATACAGTCACAGCTTGGTCTATGCACTTCTTGTAACCATATATAAGATGTTGTGCAATGGCTGATGTCCCCCCAGCCTAATCCACTTGTTCACCTCCTATTCTACCTAGTAATAGGTGGCCTAGTGAGCTCTGACTTGTAGTCAATGGTTATTCGCCTGCCTGCCAGCAATGGTACTTAGGAGTGAGACTATCTAGAAATAAAGCCATTCCCCCCACTCCTCATTCAGTCCAGCCAGCCAGCTCACATCCCAGTCAAGACTTATCCCAGTACTTGCAGTGCATCTCACATTCATTTATCATGCTAACAGTTATTGTCCTTCGCCCATATAATGGGCCAAGGCATCCAGTACTATAACAGAAAATCCACGTGACTCAAGAGAGAAGCCTTTCTTAAGACAATGTTATATCTGCAGTCACAGTAGACTAAGTTGCCATGCTGACCTTATATTATTTGACCAGATCCAGTACCAGCCAGTGGCATAGTCCTTGGCATGAAAATCCTATGGAGATATAGAGACCCCTGGTAATACAGGGTGGCTCTCTAGATTAGCTTAAGGTGGTAACCTGGAATTAACCACACAATTACCCAGAGCCTGATACCTTGCCCCATAGCTTGCCCATGATTATGCTGTCATGTTAGGTGGTAGTATTAGAAGGAAGACAGTACATCATTGCAAGAGTATGGTGTAACCACAGGAATGCAATAGTTCCCTCAGAGTTCAATAAAAGATGTCAGTCCCAATGCTTGGTCCTCTCCTCATTCAAGTTTCCTCCTTTCTGCTATCCAGCACTCCCCTCTCTGATGATATAGGTTATAGCCCCATAGAATGCATGCCAGGGCACCCAACAGGTGATAGTGATAGGTTAGGCAGTGTAGCATCCAGAAGTCCGCAACAGTGGCTTGTCTAGCATCTTCTGTCTAGTAATTGCCAATGCATGTTGTATGTCTTCATGAGCTTTTGCACAAGTAATTCCAAATGGAGAATCTGCATCCACAAACCCAAGACAAGGGAAATAATTATGAGTCACTTGGAAAGGGGTATTGCCAGTTGCCATGAAGAGGGAATTATTGTGGTGAAATTGAGCCAACTTGACTCAATTAACCCAGTCTGTTTGTCATTTGGCCACAAAACTTTGCAAATAAGCAATCAATTCCTGATTGATCCATTCAGTTTGTCCATTGGTCTGTGGATGATAAGCTGTAGAGATTTTTTGGTTGATGGACAGTGATTTGCAAAGTTCTTGAGTGAACTTGGAAATAAATTGTGTTCTCCTATCAGACACAATGGTGCTTAGAAGGCCATGTTGGCATCAAACATGGTCCCTAAATAAAACTGCCAATTGAGAGGAAGAAATAGTCTTGTTGCAAGGAACAAAGATGACTTCTTTAGAAAAATGATTGACAGTAATGCAAATAGAGTCAATATTAGAAATAGTAGGAAAACCAGAAATGAAATCAATAGAGATATCCTTCCACAGGTGGGTGGCTGTGGGAAGTGGAAGGAGTGCAATTCCAAAAAGATGTTGATGTCCTTATGTGCTAGCACATGTTTGACATCCTTTGATGAATGCTTTAAGATCTTTCATGACCCCAGGCCAGTCAAAGTATCTAGAAAGCAAGTGCAATGTCCTGGCCTGACCTGAGTAACCAGCAATTGGAGAATTGTGACATAGAGTCAGGCATTTAGTGCACAAGGAGAGAGGAACATAGATATAACTGACCTTCTTGAAAACTCCTGAATCCCCATCATATTCAAACTGATGTGGGATATTGTTAATCATAGATAATGTGTGATCTTTGATTTTCTGATAAAATAAAGAGGAAATAGAAATATTATGTGCAAATGAGGATGCAGGGAGCATGGTAATGTTTGTGTTGATTTTTTCAGCTGCATCACCATAATCAGGGCATTTGGATAAAGCATCAGCCCTGCAGTTCTGCAATCCAGGTTTATAATAAATTTGAAAATTGTATTCCAGAAAAACTGCATGCCATCTAGCTTGCCTTTGTGACAGGTCCTGTGGCTTCTTCCAGAATTCTAAGTTTTTATGGTCCATCCATACTTCAAAGTGTGAAAGTCCAATAAGATAATGTCACCATTCTTGAAGTGCTCTAATAATAGTGAGCAGTTCTTTGTCATATATAGGATAGTTTCATTCTTCTTTTGAAAATGAATAAGAATAAAAAGCATATGGTTTCCAGAGACTGTCTTTGTATTGTTGAGAGAGAACTGCACCTGTTGCCAAATCAGAGGCATCAGCTTCTAATTGTATATGGAGAGAGGTGTCAGGGAAAACAAGAGGTACAGAGGTAAATCAAGATTTAAGCTTATCAAAAGCTTCCTATTGACTGATTTCCCAAATGAATGGTTGATCTTTTTTTATTAGCATAGTTAGAGGTTTTGAGATGTCAGCAAAGTCTTGGATGAATCATCAGTAATAATTACAGAGACCTAAAAAAAATTGGATGTCTTTGATGCATTTGGGATTTGGCCATTCCAGAATAGTGTCTACTTTCCCTTTTTGCATCTCGATGCCCTCTTTCAATACCACCATTCCTAAGAAATCTACTTTGTCTTGTGAGAAGTGACACTTGAATGGTTTAGCAAACAGGTTATTGTCATGTAGACATTGTAAAACTTCTTGAACAATTTTTTCATGTTCATCCTTTGTCTTTCCTTTGGTGAAAACATTGACACCATCTGGATAGATCAACATACAGACCCACATATCTCCATAGATATCATTCATCATCTGCTGGAATATAGCAGGTGAATTTGTCTTGCCAAAATACATGACCAGGGGTTCATAGGCTCTTTTAGGTGTGACAAAGGCTCCTTTCCATTCATCACCTTCTTTGATGCAGACATTGTTATATCCCCATTGTAAATCAAGAGTAGTGAACATATCAGCACCTTTAAGGCAATCAATAAGTGTTGATATGAGGGGAAGGAAATAGGCATTCTTGACAGTTTCTTCATTTAAATAACAATAGTCCATTACCATATGTTTCTTTCTGTCCTTTTTTGGGATAAAGAATACTGGGGCAGTTTGAGGAGATTTGGAGGGATGGATATAACCTTTCTTTAATTCTTTTGCAAGAAAAGTTTGAATTTCTTCTTGCTCTTGGTCTGAAAGAGGGATAACTTAACCCTTTTTAGGGATGAAGTCTTCTTTAAGCTCAATTGCATAATCCCAGGGTTTTCATTCAGGCATCCTTTCTGATTCTGATTCTGAGAATACATCAAGGAAGTCATGGTAAACTTCAGATACTGCCTTCTTTAGTTCTTTTTCTTCTTCTATTGAGATCTTTTGAAAGGGAACTATAGACCCTTCATGACAATGATCTGTGCATCATGGGAATGAAATTGTCTTCTCTATCCAATTGATATCCGGGTTGTGGTGTTGAAGCCAATCATATCCTACTATGATATTATGTGTGCCTAGAGTGGAGACAAACATGTCTAGGGCTTTGACATGATTGTTTAAAGAGATGTTGAGAGTGACATAATGGGTTAATGTTCCTTGGAGATTAGGTGACCCATCTGCATTGATAGCTTCAAGTGGTTTAGGTAAGGGGAGTTACTGTAAATTATACCTATCTATGACCTCATAATTGATGAAGGTGTTAACCATGCCTGAGTCTAAGAGAGCTTTTAGAGATACCTCTTGTTTAAAACCATTAACAGTTACTTGAATAGTGCATGGGATGTTAAACTCTCTGTGATGAGTAAGGGTTTTATTTCCTATAGGGGTTTTATAATTTAACAAAGCATTATGAACCAATCTTGTAAGAGAATTAAGCACACTATATTTTTTATCTGGTGCCAAGCTTGATTGAGACCCTCTTGCAAATATTCTGAAAGCACATTTGATTGCATCATCAAGTCCATCTAAATAGTTAGTACAATGTGATGATGGGGCTACCCAATTAATAGATATTGATTCTGGAGTAAAAGTAAAAGTGTCAATATTTTTTCTTTTATGAGGTGGTAAGTAAGTTGAGATAGACTTAGTTCTAAAACCTCAATCACCCCTATCAATCTTGGTCTGTTTTGATTTAAAGAAACAGAAGCATTAGCTTTCATCTCTGCTTGAATCTTGTCTTGCCAAAATGCCTCAGCTTCTTTGGTTATATATCCTACTTGCTGACTAGTGGCTTGTGCAGCCACATTGATGGAATCATGCATATCATAGACTTGTGCTGAGTGCCAGCCTTGCACATTTGGTTGAGAGGAGAATTCTGTTCCCATCATTTGATTAAAAACAGGGGGAATTGGTGTAGAGTATTCATAAGTCAGGGGTACCCATTCACCCCAAAAATCAAAGTATTCTTGTTGTTGAATTGTGTGTCATTGAGGTTCTATACAATTCCTAGCAATGTGTCCTAACTTGCTGCAGTTATAACACATAAGTTTACTTTGATCCCTAGGTTGAAAAGAACATGTAGGGTTGAATGCATTATTAGGTTGATATTGATTTGGGGGTTATGTTTGTTGGGCACTGTTATGATACAGGAATTAATCATTATTCCTACAACCATTCTTTCCCTGGTCATATGATCATTCCATCCCTTTACATCAATCACACCATCACTTTTCACATAATCACATTCTTATCACCTCTTTACTTCTTCATGATATCACTGATCATCCCTAACCCTTGATCACACCTTAAGGCTACCATGCCTCCTTTATATCTGCCATCCCTGATTTGATCAGTTATGATCCTACAAGATTCTAGATGGATCTCTGCCACAATCCCTTCCTTGATCTTTCACATCTTGTGATTGATCTTTCATTTCATATTCTAGCTTCACCCTTCCATTCTGATCTTCTCAGGGCAAGCCTTACTTTTACATCAAGGTCAGCCTTACTGCTACCTCATGGACATTACCCTCTATCCTAGTATAGCCATCATTAATTACTGTATACTCTAGAACCACCACAGCTTGGTCTGTGCTCCATCTTGTATCATATATAAGGGGTTATGAGATGGCTGGTGTCCCCCCAGCCTAATCCACTTGTTACCTCTCCTACCCTGCCCTCACTGGTGGCCTAGTGAAGTTAAGCCATACAAGTAGAAAATGACTATTTGCCTACCCACCAGCAATGGTGCCTAGGAGTGAGGTTATCCAGAGATAAAGCCAACCTCCACTCTTTCAGTCCAGCCAGCCAGCCAACTTGTATCCTGTGTCAAGATCAACTCCCAGATACTTGCAGTATGCAATCCAGTCTTTACCAGTTTACTAAGTTATTATCCAGAAGAGGCATTGTGCCTTAAGGGTGATTCCCTGCAGATTGTCACATGATTACCCAAGTACCCAGAATAGGTATAAACACAATTATGCTAATTGCACCAGGCACTAGTATTAGGGGGAAGACAAAACCCAGTTGCAAGAGTACTGTGGTTACTATAGCAGTGCAATAGTCTGCTAGGAGATCTCATTGTAGTGGGACCCCCTGACACTCCATCCTTTCTATCATTCCATATCCCCTTCTCTGCTGTCCAGCACTCTATCCCCTGACATTCTAGGTTCAGCCCCATAGTATGATGCCAGGTTGCCTGACAAAACCACAGAGTTAGGTTTGGCAGTGTAGCTCTCTTGCATTTGCAACAGGTGCTTAGATCCATGGGAGTGCCATGACCTGGTTGCATTCCTACAGCTGTGAATCTAGGAAGAGGTGGGCAAGAAGGTGGTGCATATTGTTGTTGAAATTAAGGTGGTGACCTAAACATTCCTCCTTTTTCTTCTCTTTTCTTTTCAAAGGCTAAACCTACTGCTTGTACAAGTTCCCGAAATTGTGTGTAGTTAGTGTTCATATTGGCCAAATTGGCTTGATAATAGATGGGTCAATTTACCATTCTTTTCATAATTGATAGTGCATAGTCATTGAAGATGCCAGCCTCTTTAACCATAAGATGGAACCTACTAACCCATTTGAAGATGTTATGACCTTGTTGGGAGTATTTTGCCAGTTTTTGTAATACCTCGTGAGCTAAGGAATCAATCTGAAAATGTGAAAGAAAATGCTTCTTTAATCCTGTGAAAGTGGGCCAAGCTGTGTCTTCTTTCCTTGTGCCTGGTATGGGGTTGTTATCTTTGTCTAGTTGAGGTTTTGCTTCTTCTTCCAAAAACTCTTCTAGTAGAGTCCTGGCAAAGACTTCTGTGTATCCTTCTAATTGCAACAAAATGGCTATGACTTGTAGCTTATATGAGCCCCATTGCTGCATTGATTCCCACACCTCCACCTTGGTCATTCAAAAATGGAAAGTAGACTTTTTACTGTCCTATTTGCCTGGATTGGCAATTTTCTTAGTAACGTCTTTTTGCATGTTGGATGCATTCATATTGACCATTATATGGGCCATCTGCTGAAGCACATCTATGAGTTGCTGTTGGACTGACATCTCATTAGTGGGTGCTGGTTTGAAAGGGAAGTCTAAAAGGTTAGGAGGGTTATAGTCTGTGAGAGGAATATCTTGATAGTAAGATTGGTCGAGCTGTTGTTTGGTAGAGTTGGAACTTTCTGCATCGTACCCTTTACTTGGCTCTCAGAAGTCCCCATAATAAGATGTGGTGAAAAAGCTTTATATTCAAAGTCTTCTAAGTGTATCTTTCAATGCTTACTTGACTTGAGATATAGCACAGTGTAAGGAACTAATGTTCCTTACAGTGGTACAGGCCTATTCCCCAGTCATGTGCATAGCCCAGTTCATCTCTAACCCCCCCTGCGCTGCCATGCAACCAACACACATCTGGGTCTCAGCAATGTGTCCATATCCCCATAGTCCATGTCCCCTAGATGTCCAATGTCTAGCAAACCTTTCAGTGAGTGACCTGCTTTATCTTTTTCAAACTTTCTATCATATTGGACACACTGTGGACACCATTGAGTACACCCGGACCTATTATACTTAGTTTATTAGACACTTTGTACACTTTGTACACATTTCTTTTATTTCTTTTCACTCTATTTGTTTTTGGATGAACTGCATTTACTTATACATTGATTCTACACTACTTACATAAGTCCTGGGTGTGCCTGGACTATAGACAGGTGTATGTACACTTGAGGAGAAGCTTGCTTTTCTGCAAAAGTCATGAACAAGTCAGATCTGCACCCAGTACTGCCATTTTCAAGTCTCAAGCCTTAGCCTATATGTCTGGACACTCAGTTTGCACTGTATTATCATGCCACCACTTTGTATTCAGTCCTACTGCCTATAGAGCTTAGGAGTAATGTCCAATACCACCTATCTAGGGGAATAGTAAGTCTGGAGCTTTACCTTTCTTTTCTTCTCTTCTTGAATCCCTTTGGGATGAGCATATTGTTCCTTCACCCTTACTACTGACACTCCTTGAACACTTCAAGGAGGTCTTTTGTTTTACAACTAAAGCCCACCGCGAGAGATTCAGCTGAGTTGAGAAGGAGGTCACTCAGGCCAAACCCCAACTAACTAGAGTATCAAAACCTACTCGACCAACTCCGTAACTTTCACATATCTGAGGACTCATCTCTTTTCCACATTGTCCAAGACAGTGGCAACAAAGAGTCCAGGTCAGAATCACCATGGCCTACATAACCAGGTAACTATCTAAAGAACACCACTGACATTAGCCAGTCACCCGAATCTTTCATCCAAAGCACCTCAGGGTCACTGAATCAACAGCCAATGACCACCAGGTCCCTGATTCCTAATCAAATTCCTCTGGCTGGACAGAATCCTATTTTAGGGGATAACACATCTTTCCAGATCCCAGAGATGTTTGACCATCAGTCCCCCCAATCCTCACTAAGAGAATGGCAACTCTTGCTTGAAGAAATCCCCAAATCACCACTTACCACACTGGAATCTCCCCCCAGAAGTTTTCCTCAGATAGACATGGAAAGAGGAATACCTTCTTTGGCAGCCCACTCAAGATCCTTGTCAGGGAATTCACTATCCTTCCTATTCCATTCCTCATCACACTCAATGCTGGTACCAAGTTCTTTGAACCCACCAGACCCCAGTTCAACCTCCCCAGTATCACCAGCACCTCAACACACCAGCTCAATCTCCATGCATAACCCCCTACCAAAACAACCTCCATCAATGGCTCAATATAGTCAAATGCCACTCTAGGGAACACAAAACACCCCAAAATTTGATGCCAAGATGCCCTCCCTTCTCTCTCACTACCTGAAAGACATAGATTTCTTAGGGATGGCTACAGGAATTAATAATGCTGAAAAGATCAAGGTGGCACTTTGATATGCAGACCTGGACAAAGCAGAGGTATGGGAAACCCTTCTGAAGGCTTCAGATACAGCCATAGATTGGGATGCATTTGTTGCAGCAGTAAAAGGCCTATACCCTGGATGCAAGGGTAATAATCATTATTGTCATGCTAACTTACAGTATCTGCTCCAGGAGTTCAAGGGCAAGGCAATGCACAATCAGGAAGAGTTGGGTGAATATCATTGAAAGTTCATGAAGATTGCATCCCTTTCTATAAAAACCAACAAGATATTAACCACAGAGCAAGACTTTTTATTCCTAAGCAGCTTCCCCAGTGATCTGGAGGAGCAGATCTGACACCAGTTAGCCATCATCAAATTGGACATCCACCCTGAGGACCCATACCCAGTTACAGATGTCTTCACTGCAGCCAAATTCCTTCTAACTGGGTCTGCTTTTCATTTGCCCATTTCATTCTTGATATTACACTAGTTCTGGGCAGGACCAAGTGTAGACCTTCCAGGACCCATCTGGGACACTGGAGTGAAGGAAGACCTACTAGAGGTCGTTCAGTGAGTGAAGGGACGGTTCTGCTTAGCTAGAATCCAATGAGACTCTGTATGGGTCAAGTACTAGTGTGGGCCTAGATGAGGCTTGCTGAGCAACTCAGGATACAGAGGGATGAGGAGAAAGGCAGGCCACTGGTGTTGCCAGCACTGGACACAAGGTACAATGTGCAGGGACACACAAGGGAGTTGAATTGAGGATGTGGGATCCTATTATGAAGGTAGGATGAAGCTAAGGTACAAGTACGTGTAGCTCTAGCTTTAAGTATGCAGGGGAATGGTGCACAGACCATGTACAGATATAGAGGGATGGGCACAGGGGACACCATAAGTATGGTAAAGCAAATGGTGGATCTAGGGGCCACTGTCATGAATAGAAGGTGAAGAAAATGGTAGGAAGACCATCAACTGAATTTGGACAATGTCAAATAAGTGGAATGGGGAATTGAAGGGGACTCATCAGGGTATGAAAGTAAAGAGTGGAAGGGAGAAGCCCTGATAGTATCAATGGGGTTTACTGGACAGGTGACGAGGAATGACTCAAGTGAGGCCTAGGGGTAAGACCTGGAGATGTGAGACATGAGGCATGTGAGAGGCATGTGATAAGAGGTTATGTCAGTCTTTACAAGTGTCATAGGGAGGGCACATGATAGGTGCATATGATGGGGAAGTCTTGCAGGGAAGCATGAGTAATCATGCAATGTAGTAGGTGAGGATATAGCTTGAATGGAGCTATAGGCAAGCTATGCAGTGAGATAAGCATAGGAGGAGTCAATGGAAAGTCATGAGGTGTCTAGACAAGTAGGGCGAGTCTAAAGGTTGATGGTGGAGGAGTCATGTGTTACGCTTGACCTGGGTGGGGACAAGTGTAGCCCTTGCAAGAACGAAGTAAGCTTGCTATGGGTTCTAAGAGTGTACCAAGGTTCCCTTTAGACGAAGGGAGCACTAAGGAGCCTTGCTGGCGAGTAGCAAGGGACTGAGGATGAAGGGGAGACTTAGGGGACCTTGACCTAGCCAGCAAACTAATGTTGCAAATACTAGGGAAAACAAGGGAGAACTAAGCTAAGGTATTGTATGTAAAGTATCAGCTTTATATACATATCACAACTGCACACAGACCGTTATGTAGGGCAAGTGTGGGAAAGGATGCTACCTTGGTAACGAATAGGAGACAGGTGTCAAGGGTTGAGACTGACAGCTGTCAAAGTGAAATGCATCATAGCTGTCAGGACAAAACGACAGCTGTCGATCAAAGTGTGAACGGAAGTAATAGAAATGTCAATCAAGTGACCATGCTGTGCGTGGAAGTGAAGATTGAAATAAGAAGCACAGTTTAGGTGAGAAACAGAGGCAAAACCCAGGTTGACACTGGGAAAGTGGAGACCAATGGAAATAAAGAGAAGCGAAAAGCATACGGGTAGAAATGTAACATTACCCCCTTACTAGAGTGAGAGCTACCCAGTGAATCTTGTTCATCAGCAATCTAGAAAAACAAACTGGAACCCACTGGGGAGCTGGTGATGTTGGCAATAGCGGTGTCATCGTAGTCGTCTAGGGTGTTCAAATAGTCTCAACCATAGTCAATAATATTGTCTTGGATGGATGGGGAGGAATGACAGTTGGAAGATGAGGAGGAAGATTGGGGTGACTGCCTCTGCGGTCGGTGTCTCTAAGTCAGAGGAGGTATACGAGTAGGAGGAGGAGAGGAACGTTGTGGTTGAGGACCATTCCTCTGGGTTCTATGCATGGAGTGTCGAAAGGACTGTGGTTCAGAGTCATTGGTGTTATTAGAAGAGGAGGATGAGAATGGGGGAGATGTAGGGGTATGAAGTGTGACATCGTGTATAGGTACTTGTCTGGGGTGTTGAGCGCTGCATTCGCTCTGGTTGTGGCCCAGACACCAGTTGAGGCAGTGGGGGCATTGGTAGACTGGACAGTTGACACGTATGTGTCCAAGGCGATAACATTGGAAGCAAGCTTCTTGGTACCTGGGATGAGTGTGTTGTAGAACAACTCTACCTTCTCCTCTGATACAGTAGGATTCTAGTCTTTCGGCTATCACGAGTTCTTTGATCGTGAGAGGGGTGGCAGAGGCAGTAGGGAATGAGTTGGTCAACACAGTGGTCCTGTGGTTGATATGGCATAAATATCCATCTAAGCTCTCCAGGAATTCTCTGAATTCGAGTTGATATACAAGGACATTGTGCACTTCTTCAAGGTCCACTGCTACTAATGACATGATAGAGATGAGAAATGCACACATTGCATTGGCATTGTCATAGGAGTGGCTAAAAGCCATGCGGAGACAGTTGGTGGCGAGTTGTGCAGAGTATATGGTGGATAGAGAAGAGTTCATGTCAATGTGGGCATTAATTGGAATGGCCATACGGGAATCTCTAACAAAGTTCCTGATTCACTGGTGGTAGAAGGGAGGGGGGCTCCCAACTCTCATCTGATGAGCTGTGAGGGGTATGTCAATGGATAAAATCCCACGAGGGGATGATTCCAAAGTAGAAGACATGTAAGAAGGAGGTATGGAAAATAAAGGAGACATAGCTGTGGGAGTAGATTCCCTAGGGATGGTATCAAGAGGTGATGCAATCACCACAGGGGTGGAGACATCTAACATGAAGATGGATGATTTGGTGAAGAGGGAGGAGTTGGAAACGGTTTCATTGGTGTAAGAAATGGCCATGGTTGTGAATCATATGCAGAGAAGATAGTAGTCCAGATTTAAGTTGGGCTAAGGGAGAATTAGAGATGGTGACGCTTTAAATAATCGATGAGGAGGTGGGGAGCGTTTTTCATGTTCTGCTCTGGGACCCATGAGTCATCTAATGCGGAGTATCCTTTCCATTGAATTAGGAAGGAACAGTGGCATCCCATTCCATGATGTTTGAGAATCTTTTCAATTTTATACTCTTCCTCACCCTCTACAAGTTTAGCCAGTGGGCAGGGAAAGTTCTTGCCATATGTCTCCATTTTCTGATAGTGGGTCAGGAGGGAGGCATGGAACATTGAGTGGATTTTCCATGACTGTGGGAGACGGAGTCTATAGGTTACAGGGGAGAGGACGTCAGTTATAATAAAGGGGCCCTCGCATTTCTGTGAGAATTTGGGGTTGACAACCCATCTTTTGAGGTTGCGGGCTTCTAGCCATACCTTTTCTCCCTTCTTGAACGGGGAGAACTCTTTGTTCCATCTCACTTTCATTCGTTGTCTTGTGAGGTCATGGGTGGCAATCACCTCATCATATATTCTTAGGAGGTTCTTGACCCTTTCATTGGCCACAGGAGAAGCCGTTGGGGAGATGACTGTGGGAAGTGCTGTGGGTTCGTATCTCATCATCAAATAGAAGGGGGATTTGCCAGTGACAGAATAAAGTCTTCTATTGTGTATGAATTCCATCTGGGTGACATAATCCTTCCATCTGGAAGGTTCCTGTTGGCAGAAGATTCGTAAGTACATTTCAAGTTCCTGGTTTACCCACTCCATTTCTCCATCAGTTTGCAGGTGGTATGCTGTGGAGAGTGCTAGATCATATTTTAATAATTTCCCTAAGGTGAGGGTGAACTTTGAGGTGAATTGTGGACCACAATCTGAAATAATTTTGTCATATAACCCAAACCTTTTGTAGACTGACTCGAAGAACAGGGTTGCGATGTTCTTGGCAGTTGCTGTTTTCTTAGTGGGGCAGAGAATTACCCCCTTAATAAGCCCATGGTCTACCATGACCAGAAGGGAATTGAAGCTATTAGAAATCGGTAGGTCAGTGATCAAATCACATGACACCTGTTGGAAGGGTCATGTGGTGTTATGATACGGGATTTTACCATTAAATCCTATGACCATTCTTTTTCCCTGATCACGTGACCCTTCCGTTCCTTCACAACATCACGCCAACCCTGTCACGTGTTCACATCTTCACTCTCTTCACACCTTCACGATATCACCGATCCCTTACTCACGATCACCTCAAGGCTATCATGCCTTCCTCATATCCGCCTTCCCTGATCGATCGGTCATGACCCTGCAGAATCGTTGATCGATCTCTGCCACGATTACACTCCTAGATCTTTCACATCTTGTGATCGATCTCCATTTCATATTCTAGCATGAGGTACGCTTCTGATCTTCCCAACCTCATGCCTTAACTTGTGTTTCTCTTGAGGTCAGCCTCACCGCTGCCTCATAGACTTTACCCTTTACCCTACAACTATATACAGTAATACCCTATACCCTAGATACAGTCACAGCTTGGTCTGTGCACCTCCTGTAACCGTATATAAGGGGTTATGAGATGGCTGGTATCCCCCCAGCCTAATCCACTTGTTACCTCTCCTACCCTGCCTGCAAAGGTGGCCTAGTGAAGTATTTGCAAGTAGCGACGACTATTCGCCTGCCCACCAGCAATGGTGCCCAGGAGTGAGGTTGTCTGGAGATAAAGCCAACCTCCCCTCTACCCAGTTCAGCACGTCAAACTCGTATCCCGTGTCAAGTCACGATCCCAAGACTTGCAGTACGTCCCACATTCGCTTCTTCGTTATTTAACCAGTCTAGGACTACGCCATCGTACACGGCCTAGTCATCCAGTATAAAACCATACGATAACCCACGTGACTCAAGACCACGTCCTAGGTCAAGACGATGCTATACCTGCGATGCAGTTAGGTCATCACTACCGTTGCATCTTATAATATTCCAGATTACCCTACGAGCCGTAGTGCCGTAGAAGAACATGTGGTAGCGTCTAGAGCACCCTTGTTATGGGTGGCAACCTGATAGCTTACAAAGGATGATAACCTGGAAATAGTCATACGAGAAAGCCCTCTCTTTGGTTTACACCCCATAGAACGATGCCAGGTCGCCCGACAGGACCACGGAGATAGTTGAGGCAGTGTAGCTCTCTTGCGTTCGCAACACAGGTGGTGAAGAATGGGTAGTGCTTCCCCCAACTCACCCATGATATGGAAAGGCATGCTTCCAGTGCCATCATCTGGGACATTTATGCGTAGATTGCCCAGTATATCAATACCCATTTTGTATGCTGTGGTGTCCAGGCCACACACAAAATCAATGCAATCTACACCGTCCTACCTCTCTCTCTGTGGATCGCACTACCATCAGATCCCCACCTGTTTCACCATCCACCTCTTCACATAACTTCTCCAATCCACCTTTCCTTCAGCACTCCCCCATCCACCACACCACCAGATGTCCAGGACATGCTTGTCCTCCTATTTCCATTCCTCCTCCTGGTTTTCGGCCATGTCACCAACATCATCATTGCTCCCCACCTCCACCAGCTCTGGTTGACCCCATTGAGGACTATGGAGATGACATGTATGACGACACCACCTATGCCAACATGACTGGCTCCCTCATCCATGAATCAAATGAGTACACTTGGGCTTGAGTCTCATGTGGTCACTTGAAGTCTACAAAGGGGGTAATGTTACACTTTCTTTCACTCTAACCACTTGTACTATCAAGGCACTGCTTAGCACAGTCTTGGTTGCTATGCAAATCCCTTTCAGCGCTGACTCATCACTTCCTCACTTACATCATTGCCTGTGCTTCTATTTCTGCTCTTCGTTTCCATGCACAGCCTTATCCATCATTTGTCAGTGCTCCCTCTATTTTTAGCTATCACTCTCATTCTGCCATTGGCCCTTTTACCTATGACTTGTTCTGACTTGTATCTGACCTGCCCTATAGCATGGTCCATGTGCAGTGCTCACTGGTATATAAAGGCATACACTCAATACCGTACTTTAGCTTTCATCTCCCTTGCGCATACTCTGCCATTGTATTATCTCAAGCAATATATTTGCTTGTCAACTCCATCCATTCTCGCTTAGTCAGCAAGCTTCTCAAGCCTGCAACTGTTAAGGTGATACCTCAGGGTCTACACTACGTATCCATTCATCTCAGTACACTTGGTATTCACCAAGTCTCCTTCAACTCCATCATCTTAGCACACTCAAGGGCTACACTTAATCCTATCCAGATTGCATGTAACAAGTCTACTGAAAGAACCCCACGTTGGGGTAAAGAAACAATAGTATCAAGAACAAGGTGAGCCACCTCCTCTGTAGAGGGTGTGGCCACTGAATCATAGGTAGGAGGATGGGAGAAAAGTGGAGATGTACAGTGAGTGAATAAACTGTTGCAATGTTTGATCTTCATTCAATACATGAAGCATATTGCACTTATATGTGGGAATTGTGCTTAGTGTTGGTGAGATGAATTAATCTACATACTCTTGGCTACACCATTGC
>JBBPKD010000247.1:0-27705 GCA_038089075.1 Singerocomus inundabilis
CCCCCCCTGATGCTCTGTCCTATCTTTCTATCTGATTCCCCTCTCTACTGTCCAGCATTCCTTCCATCCAACAACTCAAAGGTTCAGCCCCATAGAATGTATGTGTTGTGGATACAAGGGAGCTACACTGCCTAACCTAAACCACCATGTCCCATTGGGCGACCTGGAACTCTTGCTACAGGGTGAAACCAAGATGTCAGAAAGAAGAGTGCTGGACAGCAGGTATGGGGGTGCAGGAATAAGGAGAGGACCATCGTCGGATCTGGCTTCCACTATTAAACTCCTAGTGAACTATTGCAACAAGCTCCTGTCTTCATTCTAATACTTGCAGCTATCTGCAAGCATAATCGTATTTGTACCAGGAAGGTACTTGGGTAATCATGTAGTGAACTGGAGGGAACTACCCTGAAGGCACTCTCGGCCTTGACCATTACATTGGCTGCTGGATTATATCTTTAGTAAACACAAATGAATGTGTTATGTACTGGCAATGACTGGGAGGTGTCTTGACCTGGGATACGAGTTGGAATTTGCTGGCTGGACTAGGATGGAGGGAGGTTGGCTTTATCTCCAGTTAACCTCACTCCCGGGCACCATTGCTGGCAGGCGGGTGAATAGTCAATGACTACTTGTAGGGTACTTCACTAGGCCACCTTTGCAGGCAGGGTAGGAGAGGTAACAAGTGGATTAGGCTGGGGGGACACCAGTCAACTCACAACCCCTTATATACAGTACATGAGAGTGCACAGACCAAGCTGTGGTTGTCTAGGGTATATGGTAATTAATGATGCTATGCTAGAGTAAGGGTAAGAGTCCATGAGGTAGCGGTAAGGCTAACCTCAATGTAAAGGTAAGGCTGAGCTGCAAGAAGGTCAGAAGTGAGTAGCAAGGCAAGAAGAATGAAATGGAAGATCAATCACAATGTGTGAAAGATCAAGAAGGGTGATCGTGGCAGAGATCCCATCAAGGGTTCTGCAGGGTCATGATAGGAGTCGTACCGATTGGAGGAAGTGATCATATATGAAGAAGGTGTGATAGCTTGTAGGTGATGATCGGGAAGAGATTGATGATCAGTGTGATTCATGAAAGGGTGAAAAGTGTGAAGGTGTGAAAACATGACAGGGTGAGGGTGTGCTGTTGTGAAGGGACAGAAGGGTCACGTGATCAGGGAAAAAGAATAGTTATGGAAATTGTGAGTACAATTCCTGTATCATAACAGTATGCCAGGTCACCTGACAGGACCATGGAGTTAGGTTTGGCAGTGTAGCTCTCTTGCATTCACAACACTTGGGCTGAAACACATTCATCACTATAATCTCACATAGGCCATTTCTGTCATAGTGATTCAGCTCCTTGACTTCTCATTTTGTGTTGCATCATGGGGCAATACAGTACAAAGGCTATACACTTCTGTGGCAATTATGTGGATTCTCCTTGGAGTTCTACTTTTGATTCTTGCTGTTGCTCAAACCATCAAGCAGTCTGTTCAGATGTACAAAGTAACAAAGTGTCAGTGGTGGCAGCCTAATTGGTACATGCAACTACTTGCGAGAGATGGAATTGTTTATTTTCTTGTGTACGTCTCAATTTCCCCTCCTGCCTCATATTGCTTCCATTCATCATTATGTCCCCTGCATTATCTCATTCTCAAATATTCGCAAGCCAACTAATTGCTCATATATTTTCCTCTCATCTTCTAGGATCACCTTCTTCAATGTTTTTTATCTAATTGAAAACACATATAGAATAAGCCACACCTTGGAGTACATCCTGGGTGTGTTTATTCTTTCAAGTATGTGCCCTATGATGCCTCGGTTCATCATCAGCGTGCGGGAGTTGTATGACCATAACCTGCAAGGTTCCTGGATTGACACTGGATTTGGTATCGGCTCACAACACACTGCTGGCCAGGATACGATAGCGTCTACGATCATATTCACAGATCCCACAGCCTCGGAGAATCTTAAGGTCGGGCAGCAGGACATGGACGAATCAGAGCAGATTCAAGAAGTTCAGAGGTTGGAAGAAAATGTGTCTCAGGTTCGAGTGGTGGAGGCAATTTGAGGTGGGACTCACGTCGGATGAACTTAGTTGCTGCCTGTGGGTTGCCGACGAATACAAGAGTGGTGGATGGCAGGTATGTCGAGCAGTGGTTCGGAATATTTATTTTCACCTACTATACTCACCTGTCTTATTTATATATTGCACATTTGGTCATGCTGCACAATGTAGGTGCCGCTCTCGACAGAGCTCTTTGGAAAATCTGGCCATCAGTGCTTCAGCCTGGGTGGCAGCGGAGGAACATCCTGTTTCTCTGCAGTCAGCATCAGCAATGATACTGGACGAGAGTGATGCTGGGATTACAGCCCCTCAATACCGAACATGAATTAATTGGGTGGGAATAGTTACACCTGGTCGAATAAAGCCTCGAGTCCGCTTTGATCAAATTCTCAATCAGCAAGTTCCTTAGGCAAGCCGTACCCTCAAGTTCCACGTCGTCATCACATATGCCGACATCGTCTTCATCTCCGATGCGGCAAAGCAACGACCTGGACTGACAACATCAACACCACTGGCATAAACAGCGACGGACGAGAGACAAGAGACGAACATACCATGCATGTCAGCCATGTCCAAAAGCCAAGTAGTCCGACAATGTGCCAACGATCTAATACTTGATAATGTCCCCATCCTGTTTACCCTCGTCCATATTCGCAAATCGAAGAGCATCGAATACATCTGTGTTCATACAGCGCATTATCGTGATGGAACGCGTCTACTGGCGCCACATAGATTTGTCTTCCTTTCGGGATCAATGTCCTATCAGAGACCACAACGTCCTCGCATGCCTTGCAACCAAACCCACTAGAAAATCAAAACCCATATCAGTTGATATGGATGTGTAAAGTGAAATGACCGACGAGACTGGACGCTATCCATCTGTATTGTCTCCTTGAGGAAACTGTCCACCTTGTGCATCTTTCCCAGTGACGCTTTCGACCATCCCTCTTTCTCGACGATGCCTTTGACTTCTTTGCAGAGGTTGGGCGTAATGGAGTTCACAGCTAGATTGAACAGTAAAATCGTAAGTCTATAGTTCACCATGAACAACAGCCCAAGACGGGATCATTATGTTGTACATACGTATGATGTTGCCTGTAATGCAGCGGATGAGATGTATGGACCACACTTTGAGACGATGACAGAGACGTACGTGAATAGCAAAAAAATTTGACCGCCAGGACGTAGCACGTTATCATCTGCACCCAATTCATCCATCAACTATGATACAAAATCGTTCTATTAAAGAGATGAACACGGAGCGCTAAGCTAGCTGACAGGCTTGCCGCCCGCGTTATTACAAACATTCATAAAAGCACTGGGCGAGGTGTCAAGTATATTCGTCCGGTCATCGATGAGCGATGAAAGTACTTGAAGGAGTATGGGAGTGAGTAGTCTGAAAATCCGGTTCGTCGGTCCTTGTTGTCATTGGCATCCTTGTCAGTAGGCAATTGTCACCGACATACGGCTTCAAATTTTTTGAAATAGTCATACTGCCTGTCACAACATCGACGGTATATTGGACAACGAGAGCCACGAAATCCGGGTCACGACCCGTCAAGGTTCGTAGATGCCAGTGGCTGACGAAAGAAAATACATACAAAGCGGAAGATCGACGACTGCTACGACGTCTTGCATTGTCGTCAACACCAGAACACTCTTCCATTCTATCTCACTCGATATCAGCCACTTGTTATTTCCGATTACGGGAAACAATTCACCATTGTTTTTGAGGTCCAAAGTCTCCTCAAAGGTAGTGAAGATCTCATTCTATAGATCAGGGAACACGACCCCGAGATTATAAGCCATTTGTGATCGTATCACTGCGATGTGGGGGGGGCCCCGTCGTAAGTATAGGCTCGAGAGATGAAAACTCATCGTTACATGCACTTTATACTTCTTCAATATGTGTAGGGTTGCTTATGATGACACGAGGTCGCAATCTTGAACGGAGCATTTTTGTACTATGAATGCCATGAGTTGATATAGAGTCGGAGAATCGCGGTGAAAGGTGGTGACTCGCCTTGATGTGTCCTTCTCGAGCCAACCCTGTGGCAGCGCTGGTAGGGAACTTGAAACCGACTCCCCGCGGGTCAAGCCAACCACCCGACCCCACGGTTGGAAATGCATTCAATTGAGCAAACAGGATGAACATGGTATGAAACCTCAATTCATTATTGACGTAATCTAGTATGATGCTTGGGAATTGGGTTCCCGCAGGTCACCTGGAAGCTCAGTCGTCTCAGGGCTTTGCCTGCGGAAGCGCAGCACCATTGGGTGTAATACCGCAGCCGCCAAATGTACTGGGTGCCGCTAACCAGAAGAGGATATTATAGGATTTGATCTGAGAACCAAGTTTCGACTTCGTGATCAACAAGGGACGGTGGGCAATAAGCTAGGCATGCGCCAAAATTAGCTCTTATCAAGGCCACGGCGAGGTACGCTTGTGGGGTCGTCAGGCTCAAGTTTCACATTCTTGCGGACTGAGAACTAACGTCGGCGGCCTGCTCTCCACGCGAATCATTCATCCCCCCCTCTCTCGTGACCATGAATGCCTCATGATACAAATACAACACCCCACGATGGCCTTTCTTTAGGTACCATTGTATCTATATTCCCTGGTGGATGCCTACTATGTCGCTCATCTCTCCTCCGGAGCCTTCGGTTCACTTTGCTGATTCGACCGACAAGAAGGAGAATAGCGACTCGGTATCTGACTCTGTGCCGCCCAAGGTGATTAACAACCCCACGGCTCTCATTGCGAGATTGCAGGAAGACGAACCTCTGGTCACCAGAAGGGAGCTCTGGAGCTATTATCGTGCGTCTTCCCCTAGCATGCTCCACACACCTTTGCTGATGCAGACATAGTCTACTACAACGGTGACTGCGTAAGTCTATGTCGCACCCTGTAACTCTTCACGCATCTCGTTTTACAGGGCGCCGGTCCCCTCTATTATACCTCGACGTTGTTCCAAGGCCTCGCTACTAGCGCAGGCTACGATATAACTGCTGGTCCTGGCTCGCCCTGTCTTCCCACTACCTCCTCGGGCCAATGTATACTCCCTTGGATGGGTGGTACAAAGTCCGTCGCGAGCATCGTCCTCATTGCTAATGGGATCAGCTTTGCTGTCATGACCGCCATATTCACAACGATCGGCTCTGCAGGTGACTATGGCACCTTTGGACGGTGGCTCCTGTTCACCGTGACTGTCGTCTGTTGGGCTTCACAGTATGCTTGTATGGCACTCACTTGTATGTGTTATCTGACGGAATGAATGTGATTGGCCGTTGAATGATGTTGTCTAGCTCCGGAACGGTGGAAACTCGCAATGACACTGTATACCATCGGATTTATCTCGTATGGGGCAACACTGGTTTTCTATGCTGCTGCATTCCCCCGTCTCGCCCGGAACACCCCTCACTCTCGTAATCTACGTGAAAAGTATGAGACTGGTGAGATTTCTGTCGACGAATATGAAAAGGAAGAGTCCCTCGAGAAGAATAGGATCAGCAATATCTCTACGGTGGGTTATGGAATGTGCTCGTTTTTCGACCTCATACTCATCCCTATGCGTCAGGTGCACAGCAATATTGGCTTTGTCGTCACGTATCTTTTGAACCTGGCACTCCTTCTTCCGCCAAAGACAGCGAACAACCCCATGGTTGACAATTATACACTCGTTCTGTGCGATCGTTATCTCTTGCAAGACTATTCATTATTCATTCTATGATAGGGACAACTCGTATTGGGTTCTACTTGGGATCTGGTGGTGTATGAGTTCATCTTGAAGAATTTCGTGCGTGATTGATCTTGTTCTAGTTATATACCAGTTGCCCCGTCCAGGCCCTCCTCTACCAAAAGGCGAGAATTACCTTACTGTTGGATGGAAGCAGGTAACCAAGTCGTTCTATGACCTAAGACATGGGATG
The DNA here is from genome assembly GCA_038089075.1 of Singerocomus inundabilis. Taxonomy (NCBI): domain Eukaryota; kingdom Fungi; phylum Basidiomycota; class Agaricomycetes; order Boletales; family Boletaceae; genus Singerocomus; species Singerocomus inundabilis. The sequence continues at coordinate 5,992 of JBBPKD010000247.1, forward strand.
CTCATGCAGATTTCAGATCTGGGCAGCTCTCAAGACATACAAACACTTGCCATATACATTTGTGTATCTTTTTGCCTTCTTCCTTCTGGCAGATGCATGTATTTGTTTCTCTGCATTCGTTAACTTGACTAAATATGGACCCTTTAGGGACTCAATACCACAATCACCCTGGTGACTGTCTGCCAGAATGATAAATTCAACTTCTCGTTCTTGCAGAATACGTATCTTGGATTGTCGCAGGCCATCACTTCGACAATCAGTACTCTCGGGTTCTGGTACATTCAACGTCACTGGAAGATCAGTACAAAGAAAATGGTATGATCAGTCAACATTCTATTTCCACAACAATCCTGATCATTCGCGTAGTTTGCTGTTACCAATATCGTGACGATTCTGATACCACTGTGGGGTATGGTTGGCATATGGACAGATAAGCTTGGGTCAGCCATGATCACATATCATTTTCGTATGGATAAATGATACAATCCATTCAAGGTTTCACAATGCCTGGGAGTTCTGGTGAGAAAGTGTTGGATCACCTGCACGTGCTTTGCTGATTGAATCATCTAGGGGGTACAATGTCATGTTCGGTCTATTCCAAGCGCCATATTATGCCTACGCGCAAACGATGATGGCTGAGCTCAGTCCACCTGGGTTCGATAACATGGTACGTTGTTGATCGTTCATCAGGTTGTCTCCTCCCCTTGTCCACGGACGTTGATTCGTGAACTTGTAGTTCTTTGGCCTGTTCGGTCTTTCCAATCGTGCCTCGTCCATGATCGGGCCTTACGTTACACAGGCAATTATCGATAAGACGCATGATAATTGGCAAGGGTTCCCGTTCTTGTTCGCGACTTGCATGATTGCATCTCTGGTGATATGGTTCGGCGTTGACGTTGCGAAGGGGAGACGGGACGCAGTGAGATGGGCGGCTGCACAACGTGATTGAGTTGCTGGTATCCACATCTTTGGAGATTGATGGCCTTTTCATCCACTTTGGAAAAGCTATGCAAGTTCTAGAGTGTACACTCCCGCAATACGGACTCACGATCATCCACTTCAATTGGTCTAGTATGGACAGAATATATGGTCACAACAGAGATAGTTAAACACTGGGTGTGTGAATTGCTCTCGGTAAAAATTCCCGTTTGCATTACTATTCGCTGACCTTGCACATATATGTCGAGTGATCATCGTAAGCCTCAGACGACAGGGTCGCCCAGACAATATGCGCTATACGGTATAACAGATGTGAGCAAATTGAACGTCAGACAAATTCAAACGAGAGAGCAAGCGCTCCGATTGCAAATTACATCCGTCATCCAGCTGATTGGATTGATATCGCCCGGCGGTTACCAGCAGCGAAAACACTCGCCGAAAGCAAAGTTGCCTTGGAGGTTTGCTGGGTGGAAACACGGCACGAGAACGATATCCCAGCTGTCGAGTGTGCTTGATATCGTCCTATGCGCTGCTGACGAGAAAGAGACCTGGGACTGACCTGGGACTGACCCGGGACTCGAATTTTTGACCTTGTGGTCAAGGTCGACGGTTTTGGCGAAGCCTTGTGTTCCGCTGGTAATCAGGTGTCACGAGTTGCTAATGGAACGTGATGAGGGTCCCAGGACGTCTCCTGGTGCCTTGAAAATGGATCAGCTGGTCCGCCTCGCAGCTCGTGACGATATGGGAATAAGAGCACAGCGTTTATCTATCTTGTGACCATCAACGCCTCTTGGTACATGTACTACAACATCCGACGATGACCTCTTTCCTTGGGCACCTCCGTGTTTATATTCCTTAGAGGCGCCTATCATGTCGCTCGTCGCTCTACCAGGGCATTCAGTTCAATTTGCTGACTCGACCGACAAGGAAAACGGTGACTCCACCGTCTCTGTATCGCCAAACTTGGAGAAGGCTAGCAACTCCACGGCTCTCATTGCGAGAGTGCAGGAAGATGAACCCCTGGTCACTAGAAGGGAGCTCTGGAGCTACTATCGTGCGTTAGAGTCACCTTCCGAGTTCCATACATCCTCACTGATGCGGACATAGTCTACTACAATGGCGACTGCGTAAGTCTTGTTGCATTCCGCATGATTTTTCACATTTATCTCTTTCCACAGGGTGTCGGGCCCATTGGTTATACTCAAACATTATTCCAAAGTCTCGCTACTGCTGCTGGCTACAATCCGGCCGTTGGTCCAGGCTCATCTTGTCTCTCCAATACTACATCGGGTCAATGTGTGCTCCCTTGGATGGGCGGTACAAAGTCCGTCGCGAGCGTCGTTCTCGTTGCCAATGGAATCAGCTTTGCTGTCATGACTGCCATATTTACAACGATCGGTTCTGCAGGCGACTATGGCACCTTTGGACGGTGGCTCTTGTTCACCGTGACCGTCGTCTGCTGGGCTTCACAGTATGCTTGTATGGCACTCACCTGTACGTGTTGTTTGACGGCATGGGTTGTGCATTGAGCCACGACATCTAGCCTCGGACCGGTGGAAACTTGCGATGGCACTGTTCATCATTGGATTCGTCTCGTATGGGGCAACACTGGTTTTCTATGCTGCCGTATTCCCCCGTCTTGCCCGGAATACCCCACACTCTCGCGATCTGCGTGTCAAGTATGAGAATCGTGAGATTTCTGTCGAGGAATATGAGAGGGAGGAGTCCCTTGAGAAGAATCGGATCAGTAATATCTCTACGGTGGGTCACGGAATGTACTCGTTTTTCGACTCTCATAATCAATTTTTATGTTCAAGGTGCACAGTAACATTGGTTATGTTGTCACATATCTTTTGAACCTGGCACTCCTGCTTCCGCCAAAGACGGCGAATAACCCCATGGTTGACAATTATACAATTGCCCTGTGCGGTTGTTCTCCCTTGCAAGGCTATTCATCATTCATCCTATAATAGGGACAACTCATATTGGGTTCTACTTGGAATATGGTGGTGTATGTGTTGATCTTGAAGAATTTCGTGCGTGACTAATCGTGTTCCAGTCATATACCAGTCGCCCCGTCCAGGACCTCCTCTACCAAAAGGCGAGAGTTACCTCACCATTGGATGGAAGCAGGTAACCAAGTCTTTCTACGACCTGAGGCAATGCTGGCATGTTCATGCCGAATTCAGATCTGGGCAGCTCTCAAGACCTACAAATACCTTCCACATACCTTTGTGTATCTTTTCGCTTTTTTCCTCTTGGCAGATGTATGTATTCCTTTGTCTGCACTTGCTAACTCCACTAAATCAAGGCCACTTAGGGACTCAACACCACTGGTACCCTCGTGCTGATCTGTCAGAACGACGAGTTCAGCTTCTCGTTCTTGCAGAATACGTATCTTGGATTATCACAAGCCATCACTTCAACCATCAGTACCCTCGGGTTCTGGTATATTCAACGGTACTGGAAGATCAGCACGAAGAAAATGGTTGGCTCCACTCATGCCTACTTTTAACAATTCTGACCATCGTTAGTTTGTTGTTACCAACGCTGTGACGGTTATGATCCCACTCTGGGGTATGATTGGTATATGGACAAATAAGTTAGGGTGAGCCGTGATTTCCTTTTATTTTTGTATGGATAAGTGACATGGCTCTACAAGGTTTCACAACGCTTGGGAGTTCTGGTGAGAAAGCGTTGAATCATCTGCACACGTTTTGCTGATCGAATGCAGGGCATACAATGTCGTTTTTGGTCTATTCCAAGCACCATATTATGCCTACGCGCAAACGATGATGGCCGAGCTCAGTCCTCCTGGGTTCGACAACATGGTACGTACTTTTTACTCGTCGGCGAATGTTCACTCACACGTTCGTAGTTCTTTGGCTTGTTTGGTCTCTCTAACCGTGCTTCATCCATGGTCGGGCCTTATGTCGTCCAGGCAATTATCGACAAGACGCACGATAATTGGCAGGGGTTTGGGTTCTTGTTTGCGATCTGCACAAGTGCGTCTCTGGTGATATGGTTTGGTGTGGATGTTGCGAAAGGGAGACGGGATGCAGTGAGGTGGGCAGCTGCGCAGCGCAGTTGAATGGCTAGGTGTCCCCAGGGAGCGATGGCATATTTTTGAGTATGGAGTGTAAGACCGGTATATGTGGATGATAATATGGAGATTCTCCTCACCAGTCGTCTACCCTTGGAATGTTTATCTACGCAAGCATGTTGGTATTGGCCGTATACGGTGCATCTACTACATCCTGGCACATTCCAGGCATATTCGTCCCTTGTGTTTCACCTCTACTATTCCAGTAATAGCAGTAGTAAGTGACTGTTCACGGCTTTATGTACCAAACATGAGCGCTGGGCCGAGTTTTGTCTACCGTCTTTTGACCTTGCAGTCCTCGAAATGTCCCAGGGTGTCCATCATGCCATGAACGCCAAGTTGGCATGTAAGCACGACTCACCCTCGTTTTCGTACGCATGTTATCCTATATCGATCATCGTTGGACTGGATATCTAAGCAATCTCACCATTTAGAGAAAGTTGGCTCAGGGATCTCGCGGACAACGAGGATGCATCATGCGCAGGGAGGCCACGCTTTTCCAAGCTGACCCTAGAATCAGCCCGCAAAGGGTCTCGCCGCTCTGTCTGGCATGCTAAAGGCTTCCGGAGCTCTCTCCTTTCCCCTCTCTCTTGCGCTGCCAACGTTTCCAAGCTTGTCGCACTAGGACTATACCACACCAGAACCGCCGATGGCTAAAGCAGACAGCCGATCTCAATCCAGGTAAGGACCGCTCTTTCCGACATTTGGCGAGCTCACCTGCCCACCAAGCCTCACCTCGTACCTCATACCCCGCAACGTTGTCGTCGCCGGCGAAACCGGCGTCGGCAAAAGCTCCTTGATCAACCTCGTCACCGGCACCAACGCCGCAATCACTGCCAACGACGTCTGCGGCGTCACCACCCGCCCGAGCTGCTATACATGGGAAACGGACACCCAGACACACGCGTTTCGGCTGTGGGACACACCTGGACTGGGCGAGGGGTCGTTTGGAAGTGTGTCCCACAGGGCTGCACAGCATGCGCTGCGCTCGCTGCTGAGGGAGCTCGTCAGGGAGGGCGGGGTGCACCTCCTTGTCGTGTGTATGCGTGGCGTGACGAGGGTCACCAAGGGCACGAAACAGATGTACGACGTCGTGCTCCGCATTCGGGACCAAGTGTGTCCCCAGATCCCCATCGTAGCCGTCATCACCGAATTGGAGAAACGGTGCGACAGATCGCGTATCGTGTCATCCATGGAAGAATGGTGGGCGAACAACGAGGGCATGCTCGCTGCGTTTGAGATGAATTTTGGTGGTCACGCCTGCCTGTCGACTCTGCCCGACGACTGTCATCCTGAAATGCTGGGTCGACGCGCCGAGTGTCAGTTGCTCGCGCGACATCTCTTGATTGACCACGCCCTCCCTGTTGCCGCGTTTGGCGGGTCCGCGCGAACGACCAACGGCCCATCCAGTCTCTCACTCAAGCTCACCCGCAACATCGTCGTCGTGGGCCAAACCGGCGTCGGAAAAAGCTCGATCATCAACCTCGTGCTCGGCACAGACAGCGCGGTCGCGACGAGCGACGTGCGCGCCGTCACTGTCGGCACGACCTACCACGATTGGCACCTCTTGCAGGACCAGACGTTCCGTCTCTGGGACACGCCCGGACTGGGTCAAGGCCCGATCGGGAGCACGTCCCCCAGACACGCACACAATGCTCTGCGATCCCTCTTGACCGAGCTCGGTCGCGGTGCGGGCGTGCACCTCCTTCTCGTCTGTTTTCAGGGTCGACGGGTGACGAAGAGCATGAAGGAGACTTATGATGCGGTGCTCGTGCTCCGCGACCATGTCTCACCCGACACCCCCATCGTCGCCGTCGTCACCGAACTCGAGCGCAGCTCCAACGCAAACGCGCACGACGTTCTTACTGGGATGGACCAATGGTGGCTTACCAACGCAAGCGCTCTGTCAGACTACCAGATGACGTTCTCCGCCCACGCCTGCATCACCACCCTCTCTGACGATGCACATCCCCCGATGCCGGGGCGCCGCGACGAATGCCAGCGGCTTGTCCGGGATCTCATCATTGATCACGCTCTCACCCCGCGTAGCGCCCCCGTCCAAGATCTCCACGTGATCCTCTTTGGGGAAACGGGCGTTGGCAAAAGTGCGCTCGTCAATCTCCTCGCGGGGTGGCCTGTCGCGGATGTTTCGTCCGACAGCGTCGCGTGCACACTCGCGTCGACCGAGTATCAGTTCCAGCTCGGTGCGGCGACGATTCGGTTGTGGGACACGGTCGGGTTGGAGGAACCCGAGTGGGGAACGAGCGGGTACATGGGTGCGATCGAGAAGGCGGCTCAGCTGATACGGCGACTGAATGCCTCGGGCGGGGTTAGTCTCTTTCTGTTTTGCGTACGCGGGAACAGAGTGACGACGACGATGCAAAGCAACTATCGACTTTTTTACGAGGTGCTCGGTAAGAAAGAGGTTCCGATCGCGATGGCGGTTACGAACCTCGAGCGCGAGCTCGTGATGGAGGCGTGGTGGCAACGCAACGCCAAGACGCTGGAAAGGAATGGGATTCATGTCAGTGGACATGCATGCATCACTGCGCTCGAGGGCCATTCCAAGTACGCCGAGTCGAGACATGCGGTTCAAGAGTTGTTTTGGCAGTATGCTGACCAGGGCAAATTCTCGATGCCATCGGATACGTGGCTCGGTTGGCTGTTGAGTGGGTTGAATGCGCTTTTAGGTTTTGCGTTGCCCAAGAGCAAGGACCTGGTACGTATACTGACGAAACGGTGTCATTTGGAACCGGACGTGGCTCAGAGGGTGGCAGCTTGCATAGAGAGCACGATGGGCACGTAAACACGACTGTCGCAAATTGATTTGAGAGCCACGAGAACAACAAGGATGGACAGGAAATGTACGACGTTATATCACTAGATTCTGTTCAATCTCCCCCATCAACATGGTTGCATCTTTGCTTCCCGTCAAGACTATCAGATCAGAGTACAGATAAGCATGCCAGAAGGGAGAGAGGGAACAAGACACGCACTGATGGGTTCTTTTGGATGGAAATCGACCGACGTCACGGTCCCCTTGTGTCCGGGCAGCTACACGTGCGCAGCGATGGTCAATGCGCGTGTTCAGGAACTGGATGGACACGGACAGACCTTGTACAATACGCGTCCACTCTCGACCTCCCAAATGCATACCATGCGATCTGCACCACCGACTGCAACTCGCTTACCATGGTCGTCCTTGCTCCACGCGCCTTTCAACAGCGTGTTTTCGAATCCAGCGGGTGCGCCTTGGAGAATGCGATGGATCCGAGCTGGTGAAGGAGAGAACGGACGGACGTCGTAAATGATGGTCTGTGATGAGAAAGAGGGCGAGAGGAGGTAGGATCCGTTTGGTGAGAGTGCCAGTGAGGTCGGTGTATCGGTGTGACCCGTGAGGGTATACACTTCTTGGTTTTTCCGTACGTCATACACCTTCCCAGTTTGTGAGTATGCTTGCCAGTCTTGCAAGAAAGACGTACGTGAATCTCGTTGTCCAGTGCCCCGACATACACGTGTTGCCCGTCTGCGCTCCAACATACTCCGGTCACTGGACATCCAATGTCCCATACTGCCACGCTCTGTTTTCCACCCTCACCCTCACCCTCCCAGAGTCTGACTGTTCCGTCGTCTGAGCCTGTCGCGACGAGTTCGATGCCAGCTCCTGCTGCCATGGTCCGATCGAGGGTATTGATAATTCCACGGTGTGCACGAATTTTCTTGATACGTTGACCGGTGGTGATATCGGTGAGAGATAGGACGTGATCTGCAGAGACCGTGTAGAGGGTTGGCGAGCAGAGGGACCAGTGGAGGTCGAGGATGGGTGCCTTGTGGAGACTGGACAATAAACCATAGTTGGTGTTTGGGGGATATGTTTTCCAGAGCGCTGTCAAACATGTGGGTCAAGCGAGCATGAAGAGACGAGATGAGACGCACAGACGCTTCTGTCGGCTGAACAGGCTGCGATGTGTTGACCGGTCGGATCGAATCGACAACTCAAAATTTCTGCCTGCGCGACTGAGTTTCTCGAGCGCGCACTGGACACGTCCCACTCACTGAATGTGCTCCACTCAAAGTGATGATGGGTGCTTCGAGGTTGCTCGTGCGTTTGACGCTTCGAACGAGGCCTTTTTGACGGTCATCACCGGACGAGATGACGAGCTGATTTCGCGGTGGTGTGTTTGAGCGGGCTCGCTTGACGAGCTGACTCTCCCCCGGAGACGTGGCTCGTTTGGACATGGTCAAGAGGCAACACAGGTTGATCACGTGCGAGAGTCGAGTCGTGCACCGTGTCAAATATCTGTGGCATAATTAATGCACTCGTTTTGAGATATCGCTAGGGACGACCACAACAACAACATGGCTCAGTTGGTATGGATTGTCGTTATTCATGGTGCACTCGCTGATGATGGACTCACCAGCTAAAGGTGACTAAGCAACAAGGGACTTATCCTAGATGGATGCTAGTTGGACTTGTCAATCACGTGCCCGCGTACGGTTTGCCTCATATGACGGGCTGGTCATCAGACGACGTCGAGCGAGGTACGACAAGCAGTTCGACTCGTCGCCCGACTTTCACGTTCCCAGACATGTTGACTCGCCATCTCTAGCAACGACAGGCTGCGTATCGTTAGCACCCTCGGCAGTCGCACCCTATCATCTCGCTGCGAGGTAGGTGCTAATATACCATCACCTTCACAGCTTATCGACGTCTCAGATTTGGAACATGACCCAACACCGACTGGTGGCGTCGGGTGTACACGCCAAGATGACGGCGAGCAAACACTAATCTAGTCCATAAACATGTACCATTCACACCAGACCGACGATACACTCACAAAAATGGCTTTCATGCCCACTCCCAGCGACTATAGGCACAGCCAGGGAAAACGTGTTAGTCACCTTTGACGATCGTCATCCCGATGCCTAGCAATAGACGAGTTTGAGACGTGAATCAGATGGATTAGGAAATGTGAGTACATACACCCAACGGTGCAGAAACAAGGTGCGCGTTTAACAAGTGTCGCAAAGCAAAACATACAATGAAAAAAGCAAAAAAGACAAACGAACGTGTTACATGGTACGTGATAGATAGTGTCCCAAGACGTGGAAAAAAAAGAAAAAAGAGTGTGACCCTAAACATTCAACCAAGCAAATATTTAATTCAAGGGACTAAAGAACGCTGGTTGAAGAGGACCCATCAGGAGACCAGTCGGAACCGGCCCTTGCGCAAGACTCTTCAGAATTTCCTTGCGTTTATCCTCCCATGTTTTGAGTGCCTTGAGAAGTTGTATCACCTTGTCTCGTTTGCCCTGCCGAACATCATTGATGCTGACAGATCCCATCTTGACATCATTGTCGAGTAAAAAGTCAAACAATCGGAATAGACCGTCCAGCTTATCGTCGTTGGGTCCCGAGGGAAACGCCGAATCAGGAATAGGAGGCGTAGCAGACTTGTTCATCGTGTCTTCAGCGAGCCGAAGGAGCGCGAGACCACCAAACAGGGGTCCAGCGGGATCCTTCATCTGAAGAGATCGTGGCAAGTGTGAATTTGCCCATTCGACGAGATTGCTGTCAATGCTCTATACTCAGAGAAACGTCAACACACGTATCGTTCCTACCAACGAGATCACAAAGAAACACGTACCGCCGTCGAGTCTTGTGAAGATGCACCCGCCCGACGTGCTTCTCTCGATGGCCGAGGTGGCGCACTCTTGGAAACATTTGCCATTGCGCTCCCATGTCCACTGTCACTCGTTTCTGCAGGCTGATTTGCAAAAAAAGACTCATGCCGGTCTCTCTCGCCTTCCTGGCCATTGTCCATGCGAGCCGCATTGTCCGAGGATGGCAGACCCATGAGAATACGCGCATCACGTGTCGAGAGTTGGTTGGGATTTTCCCGTCGCAGAGCCTTCTGTGTCGCGGCCCGAGCAGTGGGTGAAGGCGGTCTTGGTGCTGGGTTCATCGCTTGTGCGACCGTGAGTGGTATCGTAGGAATGTTGACAGAGGACACCACGGGTTCTGCAACAGTCAGTCGGCCTCGTATCCAGGACAACGTCATGAAAACGATACACACTCGAGTAGTCTCTGCCGATGGTCGCCTTCATGATGGCCTTCATCCATTCACGTACGATGACTTGTTCGTCAGAACTAAAGAAATGTGTCTTGTCTGTCTCGTGGACGATCCGGAATCCATAACGCCCAGGATCAATCTTCTCGTCCGCAACGACCTTGTACCCAACAATATTGACATATCCCTTGATCTTGGTTTCCTGCACCAGAACCGTGAGCCCAGAAAGGACAACGCCCCGTCATCCAAAATGAACCTACCGCCTTGCTGTTGCTCCGCAAGATGTACAAATGCGGTCCCTTGATAATAAAGAACCGGAGCTTCCAAGAGTTGTAGTGATCGCCCTTCTTGCGCATCCATCCCTGGTGGTCAGGCTGTCCAATCTGCTCAACGATGCTCTTCCCAGGTTTGAGCGCATTCGGTCCGCGCGACCCCCCTCGGCTATCCTGAGACGTCTCCATATGCTTGCGGGAGGACTCGGACTCCTTGAGCTCCGTAGGTCTCACCTTGGGTGTCACCTTCTCCTGGTCCTTCACCTCTTTCTTCTTTGCGTCGCTCTCGCTGCCAGATCGCATACCGCTCCTGAGACCGCTCAACGGCAAACCATCGGACGTCGAAGGACGCCCAGACAGCTTCCGACTGCTATACAGCCTCGAAAGACCCAACGTCGACGTCTTCTCCGCCGGACTGCTCGCCTCCAACAACGTTCTATCCATCGTTCACTCGATCCTGTCCTCTTCAAACAAGGGAATCACTCACGACGTAATTCTAGGTGCTGGCTTCCTCGACCGACCAATCGACGACGTAAACGTCCCTCCAAATAGACTATGCCTCTCTGTACCCTTGCCAACGTCTTCAGTGCGTTTATTCCTGGCTTGCCTCGTTGCGACGTGGACCTCGTCCTGGGACTCACGCCGCTTCATACGAGAGGCCGTCTCTGTCGGCGATGGGGTATCACTAGACGTCTCAGATTTGTCCTTTTCCTTGATCGACCCAGAAGACTCGGCCGAGCGACCAAAGAGGCGTCGGTGCAGTTTGTTAGTAGCCGAAGCCGTCTCACCCTAGACGTATACGCGTCGACGGGCTTTTACGCGTGACGAGACACCCAACCACGCACCTCACTCTGAGCACCCCCGTCCTCGTCTTGAACCTCCTCCAACTTCTCTTCGAGCGCACCATCGCTCGCAGAAGATGCAAATTGCGTCTCCGGGAGAGCTCTAAGACCAAGGCCCGCTACGCCGACGAGTCCCACCTTTTCAATGCCAGCAGCCACACTCGCACCCTCGGCTGAACCGCCGCCGTTCACGCTCGCACCCGTGCTCGAGAGACTCGACACGCGCTTCGAAATGAGCGGACTCGCAAACGTGTCCCCTCTGAGGCTCTCGTAGGTACCAGTACCAGCTGGTGCGGAAGAGGGTGGCCCGTTGATTGTCGATCCCATGCTCGCAAACATGGGGCTGTTCAACGAGTGCTGCGTCGACCCACTCGGTGAATGGGCGTACGTAAAGGATTGAGATACAGAACGGGTGATAGACTGTGTGTGCTGGTGGTCGGTCAGAATGATGGAAGAAGGTCGACGTAGCTCGGCGATGGCGTTTGCAATCCGCACGCGCTTCCCGAATGCCACGATACCTATTTCTGCCTTGAGAAGGTTAATATCAAGCTCGAGGAGAACATCTCCCGTGATTTCTTGCTCTACAGGACAGCCACGTCATGAAAAGTCAAATGGTCCAAGAATCGGACTGACCAATAAACTTGTCGTACACATCAGGACCAAATGCTTTCGACTTGAGCCACTCAACGACCTCGTCAACGGTCCATTCTGATGGCGATGTGGGCTTCTTTGGCGCTTCGGACCCTGGAGCGGACTGCGCAAGTGTGATGGCGGAACCTTTTCCCCCGGACGACACGCTGTTGTGCTGGGATGCTTGCCGAGAGTGTTGGCGGGTTCCGGAGGCAGTCAGTGCTGGCGATGGAAGAGCTGCAGGGATATCATGAGTGCTAGGAGTGGACGTGGCCCGTGTCGCTGGCTCGGGGGAGGTCGTCATAGGAATCAAATGTATACCCATAGGTATAATAGGAACGGGTGCAACGATCTTGATGGCATCGGGTGTTTTGGGAGGTGAGAGCGGCTTTGGCGAACGCCTATCGTTGAGAACCGGAGAACGTGTCGATCTCGGCGGACTGGTGGAAGTGAACGACGTTCGATTCGGTTGTGCGGTGCGCTCCCCAGTCTCTTCTCGCGAGGAGGGATCATCTTTTGGAACGATGACAGAAGATGTCCAGTTGTTGTTCTTCGGGGACCTTGCGACCGAGTTTCGACGAGCCTCCTCGTCTTCCTCCTCTTCGGGGATGTGTGGATGGTCACGTGTAAAGTGCATGTGCTGCAGGTGTTGAAACGCAGACTCGTCTTCTTCGCCCTCGCTCTCGTCACTCATCTCTACGTCGATGGGGGGTGCGTTTGTGCGCGTGCGCGCTTCCTGGGCTTCTTGGACTTCTGCCGCAGCCTGTGCTTCCACGACCCTGCGGGCTTGTTCGGCAAGCTTATCTCGAGCGCTGCGATGCCAACCCTCCCCGATCTCTCCGTCTGTCTCCGTACCGTCTGTTTCCCGATCCGTATCACCGTCTCGAGTGCTCGAAAAGCTGAAGCTCTGTGCCCCGTCTCGGTCGCTTCTCCCGAGTTGCTCGATGGCCTTTTGGACGTCGGTCATGGTCGCCTTCATGACTTCAGTGTCGGCGCTGTCTGGTCCTCCGATGGCGATGCCAATCCTGGACTCTGTATCGCCATCTTGCAGGGACGTCGATTCGGGTTCTTCGCCGAGCGGGCTAAGGGAGTCGGGTGGGGTGGTGATGGGGTCACTGGAAGAAGCAGAGGAAGAGGTAGAGACTACGCCAGGGGGTGCAGCCGGTGTTGTATAGCTCTGAGGGAATAATCCAACTTTGCCTACGATATTACGGCCCTTGAAACGAAAGAATGGTAAGCAAAGAATGAATGGGGCCATCGTTGAACGACAACGTGGTGGAGGGATGAACGCAGCAAGGGGGTCGTTCGCGTGGTGTGGGGGGACAAAGAGGGGGTACACCGTGCAGGCCACGCGCCCACAGAGCACATGTGTGGTGTATTTGGGAGGTGGTAGGATGGCTAGGGATGTGCTTACCTGCCACCACCCGTCGTTGTACTGCTCGTCTTTCTCGACGACCTCGATAGGTTGCCCGGCTTCAAAGGGTATTTCGTCCTCATGTTCTGGCGCGAAGCTATGCAGAGCGTATACATACTCTGGCATCGTGGGTGGTGTTTGAAAGAAAAGGGTGAGCGAAGCCTGGAAATACGAATGTGAGACAGACAGGGTCGACTCGCCCCCACGCGGGCTTGCCAGCTGTACACACCTGCGGAGAATATAACTGGACGAGAATAAGAGAGGCGCTGCCACGCCTGCGTTTAATGATGCTCAGCCGGCAACGTGTTTCACTTGTCGTCGTCGTCGTCGTCGACGTGCAGCAAGAACAGCAGACGGTGTCGTACACCGAGACGAGGTAGGACTTCTTAATTTCGTGAAAGAATTGGCCTACATTGGATGGATAGAGTATTTAGAAACTGGATTATCCATCCAACATCGTCACGATGACTACCCGCCGTCTAAGTACGACCGATATGACTGCGAGATACGTTGTTGACAACGCCCTTTCTCTTAGCCTTCGTGACCGGAAATGCAAACAAATTAATGGAAACCAAGTACATCCTGTCGCAAGGCATCCCAATCAACGTGGATTCGCAGGACCTCGATAGCAAGTCGACCTCGTCTTCGCGTCGTGCAGCCAATCCACTGACGTCTCAAAGTTCCAGAGTTGCAGGGCACCACCCAAGAAGTTGCAAGAGCCAAATGTCGACGAGCTGCAGAGCTGGTGGGGGACCCGCACTCTTGAACGAATCCGTGCTGATCTACATAGCTCGGCCACGCGTGCATCACGGAGGACACGGCGCTCTGCTACGAAGCACTCGGTGGCCTTCCAGGTCCCTACATCAAGCATTTCTTCAAGACCATCGGACATGAAGGTTCGTTTTGCCCCATTCTGATCAGCGGCCATCGTCGCCAGTTCTGACGTTGTGATGGCCTTTTGACAAGGTTTGAACAACCTTCTCGTTGGCTTCCCAACCAAAGATGCCTATGCCCTGTGCACATTTGCATATAGCGCGAGCCCAGGCTCAGAGCCCATCTTGTTCGAGGGCCGAACTGACGGTACGATTGTGCCCGCACGAGGGCCAACGACGTTTGGCTGGGATCCAATATTCCAGCCCAAAGGTTTCGACAAGACGTGGGTCCTGTCTGGACGTCGTTCGTAGTACATGCCTGCTCATGACTTCCAACAGCTATGCAGAGATGACCAAGGAGGAAAAGAACGGCATCTCCCATCGATACCGGGCCCTGGATAAACTGAGAACCTATCTTGCTTCCCTACCCACCGAATCTCCAGTTAGCTGAGCTCGTTAGATATACTTGTACTGCCTCTATTACCTCGCGGGTTTCCGATATCCGATCACGACTTTTTCTCTGTCCATCTACGCCAACTGTCCATTTTTTCTTCTGGCTCAAACGTTGGACATTTAGGCCAACGAAAGACCCGGACAGACCATTCGTACACGCGTGCCGAGTTTGTGCCAACAGAAATCTCTGGGCCACATTTGATGCTGTACCAAATCAATACATTCTTTCACCAGACACTCCCATACACATGCCCATACACACACCGAAGAAAAAGGCCCGAATACACGTTGACCTTGACGAGGGACTGAAAGACACGAGTCCCCTCCAGAAACAACGCGAGCAGCTCCCAATAGCCAAGGGTAATGGTGCTGTGTCCGCTCATTCGCCGATGCAATCTCAGCGTGTGACTCTTCAGGCAGAGATGCTCTCATTCGCGAAATCCGTGACAACGACGTCGTCGTTCTTCTAGGCGAGACGGGGTCAGGAAAGACTACCCGTACGTGTTTGTGCCCGTGTCCTCCGTCCAGTCCTAGTCTCACCAGACCCCTGAAGCACAGAGGTCCCGCAATATATACTCGAAGCAGGACTTGCGGGGAACGGTACGATCGCTGTGACGCAACCTCGTCGTGTCGCAGCGACCTCTCTCGCCGCACGTGTCGCCGCAGAGCAGAATGTCACCGTGGGTGGACTGGTAGGCTACTCGGTGCGGTTCGACGAAGCCTGCCAAGCCCAAACGAAAATCAAATATGTCACTGACGGTATGCTCGTTCGCGAGCTACTGTTAGACCCCTTGTTGTCCCATTATAGCGTCATCATACTCGACGAGGCACACGAACGAACACTCCGCACAGATTTCTTAATTGCGCATCTGAAGACTATACAGGCAAAGAGAAATGAAGTCGATGAGAAGAAAGGAAAAAGAAAACACGCATTGTCTGATCCGCTCAAGATTATCGTCATGAGTGCTACCCTTGACGCCGAAAAATTCAGCAGATTTTACAACAAGTTGGTCTTTTGTGTCTCATTTCACCCGACCTGCTCATTAGTAGTTAGCGCCCGAATCTTGTACGTCAAGGGTCGTCAGTACCCTGTTCAGATATTCCACACGGCCGTTGGTCAAATGGACTACGTCGATTCTGCACTACGGACATTTTTTCAGATACATGTTGACAAACCACTGGGAGATGTGCTTATATTTCTTCCAGGTCTGTGTCGTTCAATAAGAGATTTCTCAATGTCTACTCACGGAACTGTCGTTTCCGCTGAACAGGCCAAGAGGATATCGAGAGTCTAGACAAATCTATTAAAATGTACGCCAAACGACTTCCCATAGACGGCATGGATGTAAGTCCCCTTGTACAGTGCATCTGTCTGTCGTCTGAGCTCTGATACCCATCTAGGTTATAGTATGTCCAATGTATGCGTCATTACCACCCTCCCTGCAAGCACGAATATTTTCCTCGACTCCACCAAACACAAGAAAGTGTATACTGGCGACAAATATCGCTGAAACATCTATAACTATACCTGGGATCAAATATGTGATTGATACTGGAAAATGTAAGGAGAAGAGGTATTTGTCGAAAGAAACGGGCTGTGGTACGCACACTCCCTTCTTCGTCGATGCTACTCAATCGTTTAGTCGACACCTAGGATTTGACACGCTGCTGACTCGAGATATCACCAAGTCATCTGCCATGCAGCGCGCTGGCCGTGCAGGACGCGAGGTAGTATGATCGTCTGTCACGTCATGGCTGTGACTGATCATTACCAGGGGCCCGGGTTCTGCTTTCGTTTGTACACCGAGGAAGCCTTCAACAAGCTGGAAATCTCTGCAGAACCAGAGATCCGACGCTGTAGTTTAACGCAGAGTGTTTTACAGCTCAAATGTCTTGGCCAAGATTTCGAAGAGGTAGAATTTATGGATCCCCCAGACATTGATTCTGGTGCGTATTCGTTCTGGCATGCCCGAATGCTTTCCGATGGCAACCTAGTGATCTCATCCCTGAAAACGCTCTGGTTGTTGGGTGCATTGGACAACTCCAAGTCGCTGACTCCGCTTGGTCGGAAGATGGCCAACTTCCCTATTGAACCTTATCTCGCCCGTATCGTCCTCGAATCGAAAATGCACGGTTGTACGTCTGAAGTGATCGACATCGTTGCCTTGCTATCCTCGTCCTCCCAGCTTTTTCTCGACATTTCAGACCAGCGAGAGGCCATCGCGGATGTGCGCCGCAAATTCCGACATCCGAGTGGTGACCACCTCACGATGCTCAATGCGCTTCGGTCCTACCAAGAAATCGCTGCCAGCGGAAGTAAAGGCGAACGCAAGGAATGGTGTCGGAAGCATTACCTAAACGAACGAACGTTTACGGAGGCGCTTAAAATTAGGGATCAGTTGAGGATCACCTGTCAGAGGGAGCGACTGGACTGGAGAACGTCGAGGAGCGATGTGGAGGGGTCTGTGTTGAGGTGTTTTACGACGGGGCTGATGCAGCAGAGCGCGTTGTTGCAGCCAGACGGGTCGTACAAACAGCTCATGGGACAGTTTGTTGTCAAGATTCACCCTGGGTCGACGCTGCACGACAAAAAGGTGCCAGCGATCATATTCGACGAGCTGGTAGGTCGATGCGTTTCCCTTGCTCGATTCTGGAATGTTTATTCGGTCATCGTACAGGTGTATACGAGTCAGATTTACGCGCGGGGTGTGTCGTCTGTGCCACGAAGTTTCTTCAGTGGGATCACACCGACGACGAACGGATCCATTAGCAGTAGATGATGGTGCCAATCTAATCTGTGTTCGGTTCCAGTGAGAACAACGACTGGCACATTTCTCAGAGTCCTGCGAATATCATGGACCGTGTTATGTGTGATTATTTTTGACGATAACACTAGCGAGAGGCAGCAAACGTGAGCGTTGCACTCCTTGCAAGTTACAACCGCCCCTTTTGCCCGACATTTGCTAGATTGAAGGCTGGGCGATGAGCGAGGTTGGCAATAGTGAATTTGTTCTACGCAACATTCCCGGGAATGCACCCGTTCAAGTCAAAGGTAAGCTACTACCCGACGATATGTCGACTGCCACGTATCACGATGATCGGAGACGTTGAGCGTCTCGATGACTGAATACGAAGCCTGCAGGACTCGTCCAGCGCTGGTTGTACTTGTTCCAGAGCGATCATGGATTTGGGACGCAGACGGCACAAAGATTGGACCTCGTCGAGATCTCACTCGGTCCCAACCCCGATGAGCCAGCGAGACAAGAGGTGAGGGTCGTGTTGGAGATACCCGTCACCAAAGGTCAGTCCACACGACTCCCAGTCGTCACCGATGCTCATCCCCTGTCTCACACTCTTGCTCGCCAAGACATGCTGAATGCTTCCGGGAAGTTGCACGGTGCCTGCATCGTATATCTCGTCGACATGTGGGTCCATTCGTTGACTGTCCGGAACCGAGAGATCGAGGCGATCTGTTGACGTGCATATATGCGTGCCTTGCAGATGCTCGACGCTCCCCGTCGCTGCCATGTCGTTTGTGAGCGGCGGCACAGGTTCGCCGGGGGTGTCGCAGAGCATCAACACCGTGTTCCACGCACCGGCAAGCTTGCAAGTTTTCTCCTCTTTTTCTTCGTTGGCGACTGGTTCCTGAAGCATGCCCGTGCCGACAGGGGCGACAAGCTCAAGTTGATTAATACCAGCACGACCGTGGGGAGACGCACGTCGAGTGCGCGAACCGAGGCGAGTGTCTCTGCTATACAGCGGATTCTGCAAGGATTGAGACGGCTGTGTGCGGTTAGATTTGGGACGTGACGCATCATCGGCTTGTTGCGTCTGCCACGCAGGTCAAGATGGAGCCATCGCCATCGAAAATGTAGGTCTGCGTTGAAGCGGACACATGTTTGGATGAATTGGACATTTCTTGGGATGGTCGGAACTGGTTACCCACTCTACATGTTTTTTGGACCAAACAGGGCGCTTGTCTGGCTTGATCTCGAGATAAGATATCGCGCGCGACGACGTTTGATCTACGCTTGCACATGAACGTCGACTTGCTCGAGACGTGTCTGCTCACAGGGCAGTGGGACGACCGACTCGCTCCGTCGCTGGAAACGTGCCCGGCGACCCGACTGGCCAAGCGCGTCGTCGACGGTGACTTTGGCACCGTGCTCACGTCGACGTACGCTCAGGAGCTGTTCAGTGTGCGCCCCGCCATCGCATTAGACGAGCCCTACGAGCGTCTGTGCGCGTGGTCCCTGTCGTCCGTCCTCGATGCGCGCGTACACGAACTCATCCGCCTCGTCCTGGGTGTGGCCTGTCTCCACGCCTTTGTCCAAGCCAACTGGACAGGCCCCACTCTCCACCTGAAGCCGTCCGACGTCCTTGTCTTTCCAGAGCACCTACACCCACCACCGTCGGATCTGCTTCTCGACTCAAAGGCCGTCGCCGAGCTCGCGTATGGTGGCGAACCCGCATACCACCTCGCCCAGTCCGCGGCCTTTCTTCGCTTTGCCCAGATCCTACTGAACGCGCCTCACGCACACCTTCACTATGCACCCTGGTGGCGACTGAGGGTGTCCATCGTCCACGCACAATTACTCGATGACGTCGTCCCGTTGCCATCGGACATACTCGGCTCTCTCGTCTCCCTCGCGGAGCGCCCCATGTCCGATCCTGACCTCGCCGGTCGTCTGCAGCTCGAACGAGGCCTCCTGGAACACATCTTTTCTCACGACAAGGCTGCCGCAGAGTGCTTCGTGCGTGCCGCCCGCGCGACGGGCTTGCAGTACGAACTCACGGGTGCGCTCGGAAAGCGGACCAAGTTTCAGCAAGACGCCCTCTCCCAGCTCGTGCTTCTTGCCGAGAGCAGACAGCGAGCGGATGACGTCCATGACGAGGCTGCTGGACCCTCCAACGGGTCGCACACGGCGGAGACCGAACCCGCTCTCCCAGAGACCTTGTCGCTCAACGACGATACGCTCCTCGAACAGACTGAATTCACGTCGTCGAATCCTTGTACGACGGCCCTGCTTCGTCACCTCGACCCGTCCTCGCAGCCTCCTCTGCATCCGCTCGACCAATGCATCCTCTTGTCCCTCTGTCTCAACGTGCGCAACACGTCGCCTTTGCATGGTCTGACAAGCGAGCAGATGGCTCCTTACGTCGCCCGGGTCCTGTCCCATCCCAGGAACTGGTCCGTTCACACAATGGCACTCCTATTACGGTCCCGGCTCGAATCCACCCGCACACGGACTGTCGAGCGCGCCACGTTACAGCTCCAAGCACTCGTGGACCAGATGCCCACCGCCGATTCAGCGCTCCCAGAGAGGCTGCTCTACTTCCACTCGATCCCCCTGCCCAGCAAATGGGAAATGGAGCGCGAGCTCGCGTTGCGCTATCTGTCCATCGGCGTCGTCAAGTCGGCGCTCGAAATATTCGAGCGTTTGGAGATGTGGGAAGAGGTCGTCAAGTGCTGGCAGTCGATGGAACGCCGCGACCAGGCGATCGCCATCGTCCGCGATCTGCTCCAGGGCCGAAAAGAAGAGGCGGACAGCGTCATCTCCAAAGGAGAGGACATGTCCTCCGCTCGACGGTCTACGCTCGACAGTGCACGAGAGGCCAAGTTGTGGTGTCTCCTAGGAGACCTTGAGCCTGAGCACGCCGTCACACATTATGAGCATGCATGGCGCTTGTCGAAAGAGACATCTGGCCGCGCCATGCGTTCCCTGGGCGGATATTATTTCTCTCGCGGAGAGTATGCGAGCGCCATACCGTGCCTCCTGAAAGCGGTAGCCATCAACCCGCTCCTGTCCAGGCCATGGTTTATCCTCGGCTGTGCATACATACGATCAGAGAACTGGGAGGGTGCACGAGAAGGGTTTAGCCGATGCGTCGCCATCGACGATGAAGATGCTGAGAGCTGGAATAACTTGGCCACCGTCTATCTCCGCTTGGACGAAGCTCGCCAGGGTGTCCGCGACGAGGACGAGGTACCGAAAGTGAGCATCTCGCACGGGAGTGTGCCAAGCTGGATAATTGATTCTCACATTTGGCAGGAAAGCGATGCGTCCGGTGAATCGGTCTTTTCCAACAAGATGCTCGCCTTTCGGGCACTCAAGCAAGGTCTCAAATATAGATATGAAAACTGGCGCATGTGGTGCAATTACATGATCGTCGCCGTGGACGTCGGAGAACTCTCGGAAGCATGCCGTGCACTGGCCCGCATCGTCGAAGAACGGGCAGCCAAGATTGGCGCGGAGTGCGTGGACGAATACGTTTTGGCGCGTTTGGCGGATGCCGTGACGGGGACAGCATGGACCACCGACCTTGATCGCACCGTTGCCGCTGCGGCGGAGGGTGCGACGCAGGCATCTGAACGACGGGATGCTGTCACGAATCCAAACGAGGGACGTGGACTGCTTCGACGTGTGCTGGATCTCTTTGAGCAGACGATCTTGCTCCGGGTATCGTCCCCCGGCATTCTGCGCGCCTATGCGCGCCTGCTCACGTCGCAGGCCCGGTGGGAAGACGCGCTCAAGGCTTACCTGGACGGCTACCGTTGTGGTGCGGCGGGGACGTTTGAAAAGGGAGACACAGACGTCGACAAGTGGCGACTGGCGGTACGCGAGGTCGAGGACGTTGTGGACGTTCTCCGTCAATTTGGGCCACGCGTGCAGGACGTCAACTGGCGACACCAGGGACGGAGCATCGTGCGTACGTTTATGGGACGATCAAAGGATTTCGGAGACGAACCAGAGTGGTCGCGTTTACTAGAGATACAGGACGAGCTTCGGAGCGATGCGTAGGGACGGGCGGTAGTAATATACGGATGGATCTCGGGTCTAGTGCGAGACGAGGGTGGAAACGAAAGGGCGTTTGTGGCGAGCGTAAAACACGGAAGTATGAATGTGGAACAAACGGAAAAAGAGGGAGAAAGAAAAAGATGCCGGGGAGTCCACGTTTCACATGTAACAAATGACCGGCAGTACAAATTCCAGTGTGCCATCGGATCTAGGTGGACACGGTGGCAGGTGCGACAAGAGAGCAAGGATACAGCATGGCGCAGAGATGTGTGTGTGATGTGGGACCAAAAAATTAAAACAATAATAAAAAAAAAAGGGG